>PVIA01006972.1:0-89617 GCA_004024845.1 Tonatia bakeri
ACCTCCCTCCCCTGATTCTACCTCCCCTTGGTTTTGTCCATGTGTCCTTCATAGTTGTTCCTGAAAACCCTTCACCCTTTTCCCCCCATTCGCCCCTCCCACCTCCCCTCTGGTTACTGTGTTTGTTCTTAATTTAAATATCTCTGGTTATATTTTGCTTGCTTGTTTGTTTTGTTGATTAGGTTCCACTTACAGGTGAGATCATAGGGTATTTGTCTTTCACCACTTGGCTTATTTCATCCATTTCTTCCCCTTGTGTTGCCCCTTCCTCACCTGTGTCCTTGAGCCTGAAGTTCTCTCTATACTAACTTCTACTCATTTTTTAAATTTTTATTTAGAGAGAGAAAAACATCAATTTGTTGTTCCATTTTATTTATGCATGCATTGGTTATTTCTTGGATGTGCCCTGCCCAGGAATCAAACCCACAAGCCTACTGCATCAGAATGGCTCCGTAACCAACTAACCTACCCAGCCAGGGCTCTTCCTTTCTTCTTACTTAGGGAATGCTACTCAGTCTTTAGAATGTACAATTCTACTTCCTCCAGGAAGCTCTCCGATCTCTCTTTCTCCTCCTCAGCCCCTTTTTCATTTCTTGTACTCCATTACTACTTTTTTTTTCACTCACTACCTTCTGCACTGAGAGTCTCTGTGCCTCTTTTTCTGTATCTGCAACCCCTGGTAGGGTGCCTGGTGCACACAGCTAGCATTTACTCATCACTAACTGTGTGTAAAGCCTGTTCCAAGCATTTACTGGGGTAGTAGGTAATCCTCACAATGACCTCTGAGGGAGATCTCACTATTACTTTCATTTTGTGAAAAGGAAGTAGGCCTAGGAAGGTTCATCATCTTGCCCGGGGTCAGGCAGCTAGAGAGTGGTGGAACTGAAACTGGCTACACAAGTTGGGCCTGGTCCATGTGGCTCGGGCACCACCGGCCTCCTGCACTAGGGTTCAGGGAGCGTCCGCCGACCAGTGATGGGGCTAGAACGGACCCAGGTCACCTTGCTCTAGACCTCCCAGCACTGGGCAGGGTTCTGAGGTGGGATGGGCTGGGGCTGTGGAAGGAAGTGGCCAAGGACACACACCTCTGCCTTCCTCCTCACAGCTAAGTCCTTGGCTTGAAACCACAATGTCATGAGCCCCTGGCCTGTCACTGTGCAGCTTTATTCTTGGGATTTCCAAGGAGGGGCTTCGGGAAACGTACGTCAGAGACCCAGATAGGGAGGTTTAGAGATATGGAGTGAGGTCTTGACTCCTCCAAGGGTTTTGAGGTGAACAAAAGCGCCCACTGTCCACACTGAAAGAGTGGCAGAGAGAAGGCCAATGGTACTTTGCAAGACCTGAGAGAAGAGAGGGGGATGGCTAAGGAGAAAAAGACATTAAGATTCCAAATGGCCTCAAATGATTGGGAAAATGAACTTATCTGAATAAGGCAATTCAAGAGAAGAGAGGAGAGTCAGGCAGCCTGAGCAGGGTCTCAGGGAGAACACTGGGAAACTGGAGACAAGCAAGCATCCCAGGCAGGGCGGCCTCTCCTTGTGAACAATGCCAGGCTCCCTGTGGGTTGCATGAAGATACACCAGAGAGGGCATAACGCTGAGAGATGACTCTTGCTTTCTTGACCTGACTAGATAAGTGTTATGTGTGACCCAGGCAAGGCTGGGAGGAGATGGAACAAAAACACAGTTGTGCTAAGTTGGGGAGATGAGTAAAGGTGATTTTTTGGTATAATTTTTAAAATAGAATTTATAAAATGATGTTATTTTTTTATTATTTTTAAATTTTATTTATTTATTTTTAGGCAGAGGGGAAGGGAGGGAGAAAGAGAGGGAGAGAAACATCATTGTGTGGTTGCCTCTCGCATGCCCACCACAGGGAACTTGGCCCACAACCCAGGCATGTGCTCTGACTGGGAATCGAACAGGTGACCTTTTAGTTCACGAGCCAACGCTCAATCCACTGAACCACACCAGCCAGAGCTATTTTTTAAATTTTCAGTTAGCCCTGGCTGGTGTAGCTCAGTGGATTGAGCGCAGGCCTGCAAACCAAAGGATCACAGTTTGATTCCCAATCAGGGCACAAGCCTGGGTTGCAGGCCAGTTCCCAGCAGGGGACACACAAGAGGCAACCATACATTGATATTTCTCTGGCTCTCTCCTTCCCTTCCCTCTAAAGATAAATAAAATAAAAATAAATTAAAATTTTTATTTATTGATTTTAGGGAGGGAAGGAGGGAGAGAGAGGTAGAGAGAGAAACATCAATTTGTTGTTCTACTTATGTATGCATTCATTGGTTGCTTCTCATTTGTACCTGAATCAGGGATTGAACTTGCAACCTTGGTGGTCAGGACAATACTCGAACCAATGAAGCTGTCTGGCCAGGGCCACAAGTTACTTATTATTATTATTTTTTAATGAAATATGTTTGGTAGGTAAACACAGCATGACACAAGCAGGACCTGACTGACACACACAACGGTCAATGGTAAAGGGTGCCCTAGGGCTGTCTGATTACCAGGAGTGGGTGTGAGCCACTCTCCCTGGGCCCACCTGAAGTAAGGAAGGAAGAAGGAGGGAATCCCTAACTGGTGTGGCTACGTGACTGAGCGCCCTGCAATTTAAAGGGTTGCTCGTTTGATTCCCAGTTAGGACACATGCCTGGGCCAGGTCCCCAGTGGGGGTCACCTGAGAGGCAACCATGCATTGATGTTTCTCTCCCTTTCTTTTTCCCTCCCTTCCCCTCTCTCTAAAAAATAAATAAATACTATCTTTAAAAAATATTTAAAAGAAGCCCTGGCTGGCATAGCTCAGTGGATTGAGCGCAGGCTGTGAACCAAAGCATTGCAGATTCGATTCCCAGTCAGGGCACACACCTGGGTTGCAGGACACGACCCCCAGCAACCGCACATTGATGTTTCTCTCTCTCTCTCTTTCTCCCTCCCTTCCCTCTCTAAATATGTGTGTGTGTGTGTGTGTGTGTGTGTGTGTGTGTGTGTGTGTAAATAAATAAAAGGAAGGGCAGATGGACAGAAGGAAGGAAGGGAGGGAGGAGGAATTTTGTAGGTTTACAGTAAATCAGAATCTGGCATTGAGCCTGACACAGGCAGCAGTTTTTCAGAAAAGGTGCCACAAGGGGCAATGACTGCTCCGGACCCTCCCTCTGGTCTGGGGTTGGCATCCTGAAGGCCAGCAAACATCCTCACCTCCACCAGTCAGGGTTCCCAACCTCTGGGCCCTGTCTGCCTTCCACCCTGAGCCACTCATCTGACATTTAGTGAGCATCTACTATGTGCAGACACCAAGCTAGGCTATGAGGATAAAAAATCTAGGAAGAGAGCTCCTAACCTCTAGGAAGTCACAGCTGTGGAGGCTGGACAATGATGTCCCAGCCTAACTGGAAAAGCAGTTACTAGGCACAGAGGTGATACAAAGGAGGGAGGGGCTGGGAGGCTGGGGGACTTGGACTACCTCCAGGGGAGTGGTCTTGGAACAAAGTATTGAAAGAGGAAGAGGGCTTCAGTAGGAAAAGACATGATCCACTTTGCATTTAAATTACAGACCATCCCAATCCTGGAACGTTGGGCAGCTGCTTATAAGATGGAAAGAGGTGGACACATTCTGGTGAGGATGATCTCCGGGAGTTAAGTAAGAAGCAGCAGGGTAGGGAAGAGTGCACAGGTGTATTACCTGAACATGCATGCAGACACTGCTAACAGTGGTGGCCCCTGGGGACCTGATGGGGAAGGAGACTACCTCCTGTGGATAGTCCCATATGTACTGAGTTGTTTTTTACTAGGTATGCATTTTATCTTTCAAAAACCGTAAGACAGGCAGGAATGGGGAGCAAGTGCTCAATGGGCACAGGATTCCTTTGGGGGCACGAAAATGTAGACCCATACCCTGGCTGGTGTGTCTCAGTGGATTGAGTGCTGGCCTGTGAACCAAAGGGTCACCAGTTCAATTCCCAGTCAGGGCACATGCCTGGGTTGCAGGCCAGGCCCCCAGTAGGGGGTGTGTGAGAGGCAACCACACATTGATGTTTTTCTCCCTCCCTTCCACTCTCTCTAAAAATAAATAAAAATCTTTTTTAAAAAGTTGTGGATCTAGAAGTGGTAGTTGCACAGCCTTATGAATGCACTAAATACCACTGAATTGTTCATTTTAAAATGGCTAAATTCAACAAAAATAAAATAAAATAAATAAAATAAAATAAAATAAAAGCCAGCCCTGCCAGGTGGCTCAAAAGGTTGCAGGTTCTATTACAGGTCAGGGCATGAACCTAGGTTGTGAGTTCCATCTTCGGTTCAGGGGCATATGGGAGGCAACCGATCAGTTTGTCTCTCTCCTTTCCTCTCTCTAAAATCAATAAACATATCCTCAAGTGAGGATTAAAAATAAAATAAATAAAATAAAATAAAATAGTTAAATTGTCTTAAAAAGATAAAAAACAAAGCACTTCCATAGCTGGCACATGATTACCATGGACCAGGTCCAGAAAGGGGCCACAAGAGGTGGTGGTGGGAGGAGGGGAGAGGGTGTTCCCACTTTGTCAAGTTGACCTGGCCTGAGGCAGGCAGGCTTCTGAAACATCAGCAGTTTCTCAGAAACCTCTCTGCACCCTGGCCCAGGCCAGGGCACTTTTCACCAATTCTGCCCTGTGTCACAATGTCTTAATGTCAATCACAAGAAGACCTTAAGCATGCTTACGGTAAAAAGCTGTTTCTGCTGGGAATGTTGGTGGCACTCCTCAACCATAGGCCCCAGAAATGCATACTGCCATGTGAGACCAGTGCATGCCCATTTCTCTTCCAGAATACTCTGGACAACTCCAGCAGCACAGGCAGGACCACATGGGGAATCCTGCTCTCCAGCTGACAGTCTCAAGGGGAAGGAATGGGGAGACTAGCAAAGTGCTGTCTCCTGGGAAACAGGAGCCTCAGGGAAAGCATCCTGGTCCAGGGCTCTGCAGCTGACTCAGGGGTGGGAATGGCCTGTGTAAAGGCCTGGAGGCAGGGGCTGTTGGTTCAGAGGAGAAACCGAAAAACAGCTGGCACCAAGCCTCCATTCACCTGTCCCACCAGGACTTTTCAAACCTGGGCCTGGGCCAGGGCCCCACCCATCAGGGCAGCAGGCAGCCAGAGAGCTGACAGGGTCTTTGTCTTGAAGTAGCTACAAAGGAAGAGAGGGGCTGGAGCCTGTCTCCATCCTGAGAGACAGAGTGGGGAAGCGGAAGGAAAGAGAGAAGCAGCAGTTTCACAGGAGTGGGGCAAAAGCAGTCCCCCCTCCTCCACAGCAGCTACAGGAAGGGAAGGTCACTGGGATGGGAGAGACAGATGGAGAAAAAAGGTGTTATGTTTTCCTTTATATTGTATAGGTACACAGAATTAAAATCCTAGGTATTAAAAAAGACATTAATATTGACTTATATAACCTTTCAGATAAAATACTCTCGTTTTGATGAGCATGACTTTTTGATACTGAGTTTCCCACATGACAGGCAGGGATCCAAGCAATTCTTAACTGAGACATTCGACCACTCTCATTCCTCTTAATTATGGAGTGCGTCTACATGACGGGCGGTGTGAACAAGAGAAAACAAAAATAAAATCAGGGAAGGACTTGGCTTGCACTGGCCTTGGCAGCACATGGAGCAGGACATACATCTCCTGTAGTGGAGAGAAACTTCTTATTTTGAGCTAATGCGTTGTTTTCAATTCTTCAAGGGAGCAATACTCCTCCAAGTCTGGGGCTTCATTCTCCTGCACAGATGTCAGTTCTGAAGGCAGTGTACCCAGGGTTCCCCATCCCACTGTGACGTTTTTGCCACAGATATTTCACAGCGATGTCGTCGTATTTGTTCTCATTTTGTTTATGACTCAAATGAAAACTGACCAAACATATTACTAAAACATTTACTTTCACTTTCCCAAAGCTGGATTGTGTTGAAAAGCCACACAGTCTCTCATTACACATTAATTATTATAGGGCCTTTGCAATTTTTTTTACCACATTTATTTATATGCGCCAGTGTCAGTCCAGTTATCCATGTTTCAGCCAATAACCATCCTTCGCTGAAATGAAAGGTACAAATTATTCACGTATTTTTCTCTTCAATCTTTAACTCATAAGTTTTTGACAAAACACATCCTTTGCCAGTCAATGGGCTTCAGTGTGAAATAGAGCAAAGGTTTGCTCCTGTCTCTTTGCATGAAGATAAAAACAGGCCGGGACTGGTCCTCGCTGGGTAGCTGGGTTGGTTAGAACGTCATCCCAACATACCAAGGTTGTGGGTTCCCTCTGATTAGGGCACATACAAGAATCAACCAATTAATGAATAAACAAGTGGAACAATGAACTGATGTTTTTCTCTCTCCTTTCCTCTCTTAAAAAAATAAAAAACAAAGAAACAGGCTGGGATGGCTTGCACTACATGAGCTTCGCCCTGTTGTTGATGGCCTTGCCGGACTGCAGTATCCCTCTAGTCAGGGCACTTCTGACAAGACAGCTTCTCACTGGTGAACTAACTGAGCAGCCAGGTAACGCACCTGTGGATTCAACAACCTGAAATAGGAGGTATGTCTGTCATGTCAGGGGTCAGTGTGACCACCGACTTGCTTCCTCAGTCTCAAGTGCAGTGCTGACAAATTCTACGATTGGGAGCATGTCTGCAAGTGTGTGGATGCATTTCATCTTTAGCAACAAATCACATGATGCAGTACCTAACTTCTTGAGTACAATCTGACATTAATTAACAAAGATCATACACTTTTTTACACCAGATTTTTTTAAAAGATTTATTTTTAGAAGGGAAGAGAGAAAGAGAGGGAGAGAAACATCAATGTGAGAGAGGAAACGCAATTGGCTGCCTCTTGTACATGCCACAACCAGGAAACAAACCTGCAACCCATGCTTGTGCCCTGACCAGGAATCAAATTGTGACCTTCCCCTTGTAGGACAATGACCAACTGAGCCACACCAGTCATGGCTATACCAGATAGTTCTTTTAAATCCCCATACTTTTCTGCCTATTCAGCACTGTCAGGGGAAGCACCATAAGGTATGCTTGGTACCCCCGCTCCATTTGGTAAATTCTCTGTGCAAACAAGACATTTAGGAAGAGATGAAAACAGTCAAAATATATGAACACGTGTTTGAGACAGTTGCTGTACTACCTAATTAGTGGTATTTATTTATTTTAAAGATTTTACTTATTTATTTTTAGAGAGAGGAAGGGAAGGAGAAAGAGAGGGAGAGTAACATCAATGTGTGGTTGCCTGTCACACTCCCCCTACTGGGAACTTGGCTGGTGACCCACGCATGTGCTCTGACTGGGAATTGAACCAGCAACCCTTTGATTCATAGGCAGGTGCTCAATCCACTGAGCCACACCAACCAGGACTAGAGGCATTTTTTTAAACCAGTGTTAAGTCTTGTGCATTTGATTACATTCTGGGTTTATTAAAATGTGGGCAAGTAGATGTCTATAAAAATCAAATCTATTCCTGGAACAGAAAAAAGACTGCAGAAAAACTCAGGACAAAAAAGGTTATAGGTTTGTTTTTCTTTAAATATTTTATTTATTTTTAGAAAGAGGAGGAAAGAAGGGGAAAGAAACATTGATGTGTGAGATGTGTGAGAGAAACATCAATCGGCCAGTGCCCAATCCATTGAGCCACACCAGCCAGGGCAAAAAGGATATAGTTTAAGTTAATAGCATTATATCAATGTTACTTTCTTTGTTTTGATAAATGTGCGATATTAACACTGGAGGAAGCTGGGGAAAGAATAAATGGAACTCTGTACCATCTTGCAACTCCTCTGTAAATCTAAAATTATTTCAAAGTAAAAAGTTAAAACTGAATCTATTGCCCTAGCCAGTGTGGCTCAGCTGGTCAGTTGGCATGCTGTCTTGTTAAACTGAAAGGTCACGGGTTTGAATCCCCATCAGAAGGCATACGAGAAGGCAACCAGTTGAGGTTCCTTTCTCACTGGTGATGTTTCCCTTTGCAAGACAGCACTGAACCAAATGAGTTATACCAGTCAGGGTTGAAAAACAAATTTTAATTCAATAATTAAAACTCTGAAAAATAAAATGGCTTATTCTTACATTAAAAATTATTTTTGAAAAACTGATTTTCTGAAGCCCTAGAGGCATACAGTCCATTTAATGAATCATTGAATGTTGAGGGCTGCCCTGCCTGGTCTCAGGAAGCTGTGACCCCCTATGACTTAGGCTGAGTGAGAGACCTCCGGATCAGGAGCCACTAAGGAGACAAAACTTATTCCCCTGGCATGAACGCTACCTGTTCTGTGCCTGGTCTTTAAATGCTAGATCAGTTTCCAATGACGGGTAAGACTCCTCAGGGAGGAGCAACCTAAGCCAGGGGCTGGTCTCATAGGCCTGTGGAATAAGACTCATGAGACTGTGGAAATAAATGAAGGGGCTGTGGAAAGGAAGGGTTGATCATCAACCCCTGCCCACTCTTAGCCTGAGTCTTGGTACTTAGATGTGAGAAATCCAAGTCTCCTTGCTGCCTCTGTCTCCAGCCCTTCTCAGGGCTTAGCAAACAGCCAAAGGGGGCAGCTCAGACCGGAGTCGGTGGACCCCTGGGGTAATCAGGCCTGGGACAAAGAATATGCAAGATCCTTTGAGATCTGTTTGCTGGAGGATGTTATTAACTTGGAATTTGAAGGCACAGTCAGGAAACCTTTGGAACCTGTAGTCCTTTCATATGATAAAACTCCAATCTCTGCCTGGAGTCACAACAGAAACTCTGTTAGCATCCTTGTAAGATACGTGTTCCCTTTGATCCCTTCTGCCAGACTGTGAATCCACAAACTGTGTCTACCTTCTCAATAAAAACCCACTGGGACAAAGGAACAGGGCTCTCCCCACTAGGGGGTTAGCCAGGCGCTCACCGACTTGGAGAGTGGCCACTCCATTTCTTTACTTCCCTACAGAAAACTGTTTCTGTGCATGATTATTTCTTGTGTTTCAACGAGCCATCCGCAGTGCGTGCTAAGCATGTTCATAGCCGGCCGGGAGAGCCGGGTTCTGCTCGCTTCAATTGAATGAAGTGGTTTAAACTAATTGAGTTTTTGTTTTTAAAATAAACTTTTTAAACATTCGTAGAAAAATAACTCATTATATAAGTCCATAAAACTTTGGCTAATTTTTTTTTACAGAAAAAGTATTTTTATTTTCCTTTTTGTTCCCCTTTCTTTTTATTGTTGTTAAGTACAATTGTCTCCGTTTTCTCCCCATCACTCCTACCCACCCCAGCCATACCCACCTCCCACTGTCGATTCTACCCCTCTTTGGCTTTGTCCCTTTGTCCGTAAGTCCTTTATACATGTTCCCTGACAATCCTTTCCTCTCCCCTCCCCCCGTTATCCCCTCCCACTTCCCAACTTTGGCTAATTTTTAACATCAAAAGTTAATAATAAATAACTAAGAGGAAATAATAGAGAATATTAACAAATTATGTGTTGTTTGGGAAAACCTAATATCATATAAGCACAATAAGAAAAATAAAGATAATAATCACACATGCCTTTTAGTTTAGCAAAAAAAAAATTAGGAAGAAATTTGGAGTTGGGAGAAAGAGGGTATAAGGGGGACAAATGGTAATGGCAAAATATACAATAAAAAATAAACTAATTATAAAAAAGAAATTCAAAGAAACCATTTTGCATGCACACACAAAGATCTCATGATACAGAAATCATGACTAAGTAGCAACTGTTCTCCCTGGGCTGGATCTCTGAGAAGGCTCAACAGGGGCCTTGGAGCAGCCACAGAGAATTCTCTGGATTTTCCAGAAAAAGAATCCCCCAGTTTAGGAAGTTTGCAGAGAGAGCCATGCAAATAGTACTGAAATATACCTTTATCTGCTTCTGAAAGGCTGTTTTTAAAAGACCTTCAACATTCCAGTGATAAAACACTGACAAGCCCCCTGCATCCCATTTGGTGATAAGCCTGGAATGGAGGAATCCCTGCAGGCCCCTCTGGTTGAAGAGACCAAACTTGGACTACGTAATAAGACCATGTTTAATGAACACCAAAATACAGGCGAGAGCTGCAGGGGCTGAGGAAGGGGGAGCGGCGACGACTGTACTGATCTTGGGTGGTGGGTAAGCAGTGCTATTTGGTGGGTAAACTCCACCGCCCACCACCTTTTCCTTCACTGCCTTTCAACAGTCCTGGGGGACAGCAGAGGGGGATGACTGGCCCCATTTTACAGTGGGGAAAACTGAGTTCCAAACAGGTTCACCAGCTTGCCCAAAGCCACGCAAGTTTCCTGGTCCTTTCTTCAGCCCCACTGTGGTCTGGTTCAGGGATGGAAGGAGGACAAATACTCCACAGGAAGAGCAAGCACAGTGTGAAGTTGGGCAGGTGTGGTTATGCAGGGACACTGAGGGGGCTGGCTGAAGGACAGTAACTCTTGGTCCAGGATGCCACAGCACAGCCACTTGGGTGTCTAATGTCTGCTTCTCCTCTCTTCCCTCCTGGGTGCCCAGGCCTTCAGGAACAGTTGAGGGGGGTCATAGGGTAGGAGGGCTTTTCCCGCCTAATCTTTACTTGGCACCTATTATGCATGAGTCCACTGCAAAGCCAGGGAGGACAGGGCAGAAGGGGAGAGGTGGCAGCACAAGAAAATCATGCTATATAGTTGACCACAGTGCTGTGAGAGGGATGCAGAGGGGCTTGTGTTGAAGGTGCCATGTGGGCAGGGACCTGGGGAGGGTGCAGATCTAGTACATGAACTTGTGAGCCCCAGTGAAGTGGAGGTGGGTAGGACTAGATTAGCCAAACACAACAGACTGAAGAGTCTGGATGGGATCCTGGGAACCAGGACATCGCAGTGACATGGAGGAGAAATGGGGCCACAACAAAGACTGTAGGAGAGCTAAGGAGACTCTGGCTGGAGAGGAGGAGGTTTAGAGGAGGCTCTGTCGGTCCAGGCTTCTCCAGGCAGGCCCCTGGAAATGGGGCTGGCTGGTTTGAGGTCAGAGGGCCCTCCCCTGGCCATCCTGGGAGGCCTCTCCAGGTGTGAATGCACAATGAGGCCCAGCAGAAGCTTCAGGCTCTGCAGAAACACAAGGACACATGATGTCCTTTCTAGCCCTTCACCCTACTGGCCCTCGGCCCTCCCTTGGGAGGAGCCCAGAGTTCAGCACAGGTCCTACCTTTCCCAACCTCTTTCACCTTGTAGTTAACTATACAAAAGGCAGCCCCTGGAGGCCAGCGTGGGAAGGAGAAAACTGGGTTAGAGTCTCCAGGCAGATGCTCCTGCCAAGAAATAGTCCCCAGGGCACCTGTCTCTTCTCAGCACCAACACACAACTGGGGAGCCAGAGGAGCAGGCCAGGCAGGCGGCTGCAGGGCCCTGCACAGGAGCCAGCAGGGGGTGCTATAAACCCACACTTGGCAGGGTTCCTGCTGCCTTTCCAGTCCAGTCTCCACGACAAAGGAATGAACAGGGGCTGTAGGACATAGTCCCTCCCAAGCCTTGGGCACAGCATGGCCCACAGAGAGCCAGGGTGTGAGTCTAAGTTGGAGGCAGTGGCAAGTCTAAGCAGATCCTAGCAGGGTCCAGAGGCACAGGCCTGGCCAGCTGAGGCCCTGGCACCCCTGCCCAGCCCAGCATCAAAGCCCCGGCCATACCCCAACGCTGCCCATGCAGCTGGTGAGATCTTCATTCACTGACTCCTCCCTGAAGAGAGGGCCCAGCCACCGCCCCACCATCCCATCCCACAGCAGCAGCTCGGTCACCGTCAACACAGGCCTGTCACTGGGTGTCAGGGTCCTGGAAGCCCCAGGCCTCCACAGCAGCGATGAGGAAGTTCTCACTGCAGAGGGGCTGGTTGTTGAAAGTGTCGCAGTGGCCCGTGCGGCCCCGGTTCAGGTCCCCGTCGATGTAGAGAGCCTGGCCGCCCCCTCCACCTGGAGGATGCTCAGTCAGTGGCTGCCCATTTGGCACTGCCCAGGAGGTGCTCTCCTCCTGTCCCCAAGCATCGCCACTTGTCCCAGCCCAGCCCTGCCACAGGCCTAAAACCACAAGGCTGACCTTCAAATCTCCAAAGCCCATCAGCCCTCAGCTGGGGTCTACACTCTAGGCTAGAACCCCCTTCCCAGCCAGTTTACCCAGAACACCTGTCCCCACTCCTGCTCCTCATGCCTGCTCTCTTCCTCTGCCATCATGGGAGCTGTCTGTACTTCAAGTAAGGCTCCTGCCATCTGGGTCAGCAATGGCTGACCCAGGGGCTTTGGCCACCCACTACCCCATACCCTTTTCCCAGGTTAAGTGAGACCAGCCTGAGATGGAGGGAGATGCCCACCTATGATGAGGCAGTCATTGCCCCCAGCCATGAACATGGACTCAGTCTTGGAGGGCAAGTTGAAGTGCCGAGTGGCCAGGAACGGTGAGAGGCGGTCAGCAGGGTCTGAGGATGAGGACAAGGATGACTGGGAGAGGACGGATGGAGTGGCAGTTGCCTCCAAGGACACTGGCTTAGTCAGCTCTGGGTGTTTAATGACCACCCATTCATAGCGCTGGACCTCTGGCTGCAACTGAGGATGGAAAGGCAGTATGAGGAGCGGGTACACTGTGCCCTACAGTGCCCTTCTGGTCACTTTCCTCCCACAAAACTTCACTGAAGCCCTTTATGTACGAGGCCTCATGCCTAGGGCTGGGGAGACAGTGCCATACAGGGCAGGTAAGGGCCTGCCGGCTCTCACAGAGCTATTGGTCTAATGATCACAAACCAGAAGGAAATGGGGAGGTCGTCCTGTGGCGTAACTGTGATAACAGAGGTAAACAGGTCATGTAAGTGGGGCTGATGAGGGTGCTGGGCCTGTGGCCTTAGAGCACATTCAGGGAGACCCACTTACCCTAAACACAAAGCATTCTCCAGTTCCAAAGAAGCCCAGTTTGCCTCCAAACTTATTTCTCTCACTCCAGTCTGTTGACAGGTACGCTCCACACACCTGAGGAGAAAGACCCACGGTGATGCTGCACTGCGCTGGCCTGCAGGAGCATCCCCTTTCTCAGGCCCTGCTTGAGGGGCCATTATACTATCACAGCTTGGGGTGGAGTGGTATTGTCACAGCATCCTCCACCTTGACTCGAGGGGAAGGGTCGTAGGTGAAGAGATGTGTGGGAGTCAGAGTTCGGAAGCATGGGATTGGCAGTGAGAATGGGGGGTGGGTAGCTGCCATTAGCTAGTTTGGGGTGTGTCCATTTGGGCCCTCAAGCATGGGAACAAGCCCCATGTCCACACTCTGATTTTGGGCATCAGCACCCAGGAGGCCCCTCACATGAAAGCTCCCAGGAGGTATGCCTGCTCAACAACATTCTCCAACCCTGCCAGCCAGCAAAGTGCTCGATTTCACCATTAGAATCAAATCTCACCAGTGGCTGCAGGGTTCTCCCTAAGTGTCTATCAGAGTCACCTTCTATGATACACATGCCCAGGCTCTTTCTGGAAACCCAGATGCAGAGTCTGGAACTGGGTGAGGAACCTAAAACTCCCATGGGTACTGGTCTGGGAGCCACTGAACAAGAAGCCTTTACTGCAGGCAGACACCCCCCACGATGAGGGCACATGAGCTTGACCTCCTTAGTCTCAGAGGACTTTTCAGGAGATAGGTACTGTAGAGGAAAGGGCCCTGAGAACGACCTGTTAGGGGGTGGAGGCAGGTGACAGCAGCCAACTCACCTGGCATTGACCCACTGTGTTGGGGGGAGGCAGGGCCTTGCTACTAGGCATTTCTGCAATGCTCCTCCTAAGTAGCAAGGCTGTTTCAGCAGGGCCTGGATCCTCGGGGGAAACAAGGAGGCCCTGAGTCCTTGGGGGTCAGACAGGGAAGCTGGATTCACTTCTTTGTGGAGGGTGGCTCTGCTCTGTGCCCCTAAGCACAGGAAGGCTGGGTGGAGGCTGCAGAAGTACCCGCCCTTCCTGGGGCACAGGAGCAGCAGACTCCCCAGAACTCAAAGGCCAGGACCCCAGGTTCCCTCTGGTTCCTTCTCACCTCCTTTTGTGTGGTCTTAATGAGCAGGAGGGTGGGCTCGTGTCCTTCGCACTGGAAATACAACCTAGGAAGAGACCACACATTCCAGTCCTGATGGGAAGCAGTTATCCTGTACCCCTTCCCATACCACCTCTAGTCAGCTTCTACTAACTGGCACCCCTCAGTATCTGAGAAACCTGGACTGTTTAGGGGTGAATGGGCCTGGAAGCTGCATATCCTTATCTCCTGGGGACCAGGCATAGTGGCCAAGGACCTGGCAACAATCTGGCCTGGGCACTCTTCTAAACCAAGGTAAGGCTTCCCTCAGGCAGCCTGTAGGCTGAGCACTCTGGTAGGGGGAAAGGCAGCATGGCAAATGGCCCCCAGTAGACAGAGCTGTGTGCCAGGTGCTCCGCAGAAGCAAGAACAAGAACATATCCCTGCTCTAGAAAAGCTCAGAGTCCAAGCACGTGGGAGCCAGCTGGCACTGGGAAGCATGTAAGGAGGCCTGAGATTGCCGTTGTGGTAGCTCCAGGTGCCCAGGGCTTGGCCAGCAGCCCTGGCAGCTCTCCTTAACCATCCCTCAGTGAGCCTCCCATGCCACAGAGGTTGGGGCTGGGTGGATGCTGCTCCAGGTGTGCCATAATATTTACGGGGCTACAGACAGTGCCCACCACATGGGCTGGGCTAACTCTGCCTGTGTGTTATCTCTACCAGGTCACCTGTGACCCAAGGCAGAGCTTCTGAGGCCACCTGTAGTCTGAGGCTCAAGCGGGGGCTGACCTGACAGAGCTGCCAGGGAGGCAGTGTGCCCTGGGGAGGCCGGCACAGCCCCAACCCCACAGGGCCAACCTGTTCCTGGCTTGTGGACTGACGGAGTGGGGGTGGGGAGTTCTGAAACACAGCCTGTTTCCTTGAGTTGTCCTCTCTTACAGTTCTCTAAGCGAAGCCTCCCACGTCATCACAACGCCTACACAGGGACCTGGAGCTGTGGCGTGCACAACAATGACTCTTGAATTGAAGTGGCCTGGGAGTGAGAGAAGCCCAGAAAAGTGCCTCCTAATTCTAGCCTCCCAGAAAGAGGCAGGGCCTCACCTAGTGTGATATCCTGGAAGCACAGGCAGAAAAAGAAGCTGGGAAATTCACTGCTCCCTCTGTCCTTCCTGGACTAACTGGCCCTCAGAGTCCTTGCCTCAGGGCCGGAGAGGGCAGGTCCAGCCTCCAGCCTCCTGGGCATTACCTGCTCAGGCTGTACCCATGCTGCAGTGAGGAGAAGAGCAGAAGGGGCTGACAGAGGGCGAATCGCTCAGGGATCCATGACCAGATGTCTCTCATCTCCTTCACACTGACGATCTCTGAGTGGAAGTTTTCCGCATGTACAGCCAGGTGCACAAACTGCCTGGGGAGAGTTTTGAGAGGTTCAGAGCACAGTTGTGACCCCAGTCCTGACCACAACCCCCCACCCCGGGGATGTGTATTGGCTCTCTTGGAAGCTAAGGCTGGAGTGAACTTCTCACCTACTCACCAAGGTTAAAGCCTGGTCCTAGGTACTCTTGGGAAGAAATCTGGCGGAGCTGTCCTGTGGAGCCCCACTCCCATTTCATTACTAAGAGGGGAGAGCACCCAGCCCAGGTGGGGACAAAAGCACCTTTTCTCTAAGAAATGGGGACAGAAAGTGAGTCAGCTCTGGCAAGATAAGGGCCAGCCAAGCGCCAGCAGAGAGCACAACTGAGGCAACCGAGCAGACAGAAGGACAAACAGATGGCACCTGAACAGCTGCCAGGCCCCGAGAGCCAGCACAAGCAGGCCCCCAGGACAGCCAGGCCAGAAGAGAGAGAATCCAGCCATGGAGATATGGTTTCCAGACCTACCTTTTAGAAAGTGAAACACTGAAAAACAGGAGGAAGCAACGGACGTGGAGAAGAAAAATAAACACAGACAAGGAGAGGTTAGTGGTAAGTATTGATATCCAGGACGTGCCTGCATTTGGCCTGAAAGAAAGGCCTCCACACCTACAGTCATATCATCTGCCACCGGGACAGTCTCAGGACATTGTGAGCCCTTCCCAGCTCTGTTCCCCAGGGGGCTGTGTTCAGGGCAAGGGGGCCAGGCCCAGCAGAAATGGAGCCCAGAGCTGGGGGGATGGAGAAGGGGCTGCTGTAAAATGCCCAGAGGCCCTGGCTCAGCCCACTGCCTGATCTTCTGACCTCATGGTCCACACCTAGCTTCCATCTCTGTCATGGGCCTCAGGCCTGAGGACTGTAACCGGCACCTTCCATTCCCACAGTTGCCTCAGCAGCCTGTGGCTATAACCAGGAAGGCCCTTTCTCCCTTCCTGTGGTTTTCTATGCATGCACAGATAGCTGGCTGGCAGCAGGCAGAATAAAAGGATGGCAGGACAAGCTTATGCCCAAGACCTCGGGATATATTCCACCAAAGCTCCACCCTAAGTGGGCCCCTGGCCACCTGCCTAGAGGCCTGCCTACCTCTTCTGTTTGACAGTGATGCCCTTCTGCTTCAGAGCTTTCTCATTGGCCATCTGCAGGAGCTGAATCTCCTTCCGAGAGAAGAGGCGGATGGCAAATGCTTTCTCCAGCAGCTTTTCGGGAGACACTGTCTTAGCAATGTCCTTGACGAAGGTACGGATGTCTTGCTTCACATTATCTGACTCGAGTGGCTGCCCAGCTCTCACCTTGTGAAAGAACTTCAGGATTGCCAGTGCAACACGGTACAACACCTTGTAACCTTCCACCAGAAAGACATCAAAGACACGAGCGAAGTAGCTGAGGGGCAGTTCCCCAAACAGCCAGCGCTGCCAGTCTGCGTAGACCTGTAGGACATCCTCCGACACGGCCACCATCAGCTTGTGAGCTGCCTGGCAGTACTTATTCACTAGGTCCCCAAATGTCATGCAGGAAGACTCAAAGGCCAGAAAGCTCTGGTCGATCAGCTTCTTGCTGGGGTCGTTGCAGGCCAAGATGCGGCAGGCCTTTTCAAAGCACTCAGCCTCATCAATGCTGTAGTGCAGCAGCAGGGCTACAACTGCAGGCAGGGCAGGGCAGAAGGAGATGTCAGGGAACTGGTTGGCAATGCACAGTAGAATCTTCCGAACAGCACCCTCGCCCCGTGTGTTCAGGCAGTAGCTGGGCACCTGCGTGTTGTCCACAAACTCAGGCAAGGGCAGGCTGCTGCTGCTGTGCTTACCCACGATCTTGCCTACAATATCACTGTACACGCTGGCATCAGGCGTGACGGTGCGGCAAGGGATGTCCCGGATCAGGCGCTGGTACACCTTCCCACGCAGAGCGTGGCTGTGGGCCCAATAACCTTGGCGTGCCAGCTGCTTCAGCTCTTGTAGCTCTGTGCAGCTCAGCTCCTTGGGTCCCAGGTCCTGGATGGCAGTGTTCATCTTGTCTCTGTCCACAAAGCAGTTGTACCCCTGGGAGTCCATATTGCAGGATGTACCCAGGAGGAGGGCCCTGGGCTGCCAGGAGGGGGCAAAGAGCAGCTAAATCCTCCAGCCCCCTCTCAGAGGATTTTCTGCTAACCTGTTTGCCATGCCATACCCTATAGGATTAAAAACCATGCTTAGTATGCATGTATAAAGGTTCACATTTTAAAGAACATGTTTTTGTTTCACTTGACAGTATTACGAGGGTTTCCATTTAAGGTAAGTGGATATTCTGAGAATTCACTATGAAGTGTGGCAGATCTTTTCATGGAACTTATAAAGTTACTATAATAGATCATACAGCTTACAAAATATCGAGAGGCTAGAAACGAGTTCCCAGAAGGGCTTTGAGAGAGAGCATGACCCTGCTGAAAACAACTCCCAGCTAGGTGGTGGAAGACCAATCAGGTTCCCACACACCACCGCCCTGCAGCCCAACCTTCTGAAAAGTGGTCGATTAAGAGGACCGATTTAAGTCAAGAGATGCTTTGCTGCAGTTCATGAAGGCTTCAGGCCTTTAACCAGCTGGGTGTTGTGAGGAAAAGACACACCCATTCTGCCCCACTGTCCCCAGGTTAGAATTCAGAGGCTAGCTCTTTCTAAAAATGCCAGCTAGGTGTCAGGCAGGTACTGCAGAGAAGTACTGGTAGGGAGTAGACATGAAGGCTGAGAAATGAATGAAGCTGTCACAGCTTCAGAATTAGACATTTTTACATCCAAATGAACCAGAAGTATTGGGGGATTTGGTGCTGTCTTTCCATTTGGGGAAGCTATTGAAATTCAGGCAGACATAAAAAAATGGGTAAAATTGCTATATGAGACTCTCTGGCTGATAGGTAGACAGTGAGACAGAAGTCTACTGCTGAGGATACCATAATTTAACATTTGTTTTTGCTAAAGGCTACTGTCCTCAGCTTCTACAACGGTCTGCTCATGCACCTCAGACTAACCTTTCTGCCTGCAATGCTTAAGCACCTGGAGATGTCACAAGGGTTTGCTTCAGTGAGTTTTGGTAAATAGCCAGATCATTCCAGTTTCTCTTGAATCTAGAACATTCATCTGTAAATATAAAAAAATAACAACTTAAGAAGAATGAGTATAAAGAATTATAAAATAAAACCTGTATTATGAGAAGATGTCTCAAGAAAGCATTTTGATATGATTTTTTAATAGTAAAACATATGTAACAAATTTACCATTTTAACCATCTGCAAGTGTACAGTTCAGTGGCATTAAGTACATTCACACTGTTTGTGTAACATCATCCCCATCCATCTCTACAACTTTTTCATCTTCCCAAACTGACACTCGGTGCCCATTAAACACTAACTCCTTGTCCCCCACTGGCCTTCAACCACCATTCTACTTTTTTGTCTCTGAGAATTTGGCTACTCTAAGTGCTTCATATTAATGGAATCATACAATCAATATTTGTCTTTTTGTGTCTGGTTTATTTCACTGATCACAATATCCTCAAGGTTCATTTATGCTTACAGCATGCATCAAAAAAATGTTTTTAATTTAACAACTTTATTTTTTAGAGTAGATTTAGGTTCACAGAAAAACTGAGAGGAAGGTACATAGATTTCCCATACACCCCCTGCCCCCACACATGCACAGACTCCTCCGCTATCAACACCCCTCACCATGAGTGGTACATTTGTTATAAAGGATGAATCTACTTTGACACATCACAATCACCTAACATTTACAGATTAATGAAGGCTCGCTCCTGGTGTTATACATTCTATGTTTTGGACAAATGTAAAATGACATACAATATCATTAGAGTATCATATGGAGTGTTTTCACCGCCCTAAAAAATCCTCTGTGCTCTACCTATTCATCCCTGCCCCCCATTTATCAGAATATCATCCCTTTTTATGGCTAAATAACATTCTATTATATGAATAGAGCACAATTTGTCTACCCATTCACCTGTTGACGGACATTTGGGTTGTTTCCACATTTTGGCAAAGTAAACAATGCTGTTGTGAAGGTGGGTGTACAAGTATCTGTTGAAGTCCCTGCTCCACTTCCTTTGCATATAAGGTATATCCATTGATACTGCTTTTATAAGGGCTTCCCCATAGAAAATACTAATTAAAATAAGGTTTTCTGACAACATCCACTTAATACATCCCACTGAAAAAGCCCTGCCCACAGAAGAACTAGGCCTGCTGCCAGTGTGGAACCTTCTTCCTCAGAAGAAAAGAAACCCTAGTTGGGGTAGACTTGTGTGCTCTGTTCTGGAGGGGAAAGCAGTGAGGATTCCCTTCTTCTCCAGGTTATGAAGACCAGGCCAACAGGCCCACTTGACCCTCACAGCCATGCCCAGGTTGCGCTCCACAATCTTCCATGTGTAAGTTACCTATAGCTTTTAAATCTTCATTCTAGGCTCTGAGCTCACTAACCTCTGGAGAGACCCCAGGCCCATCCTGTTTGTGTGGAAAGGAACAAGCTCCTTCTCAGAGTGAAAAGCATGTTTATAAACAGAACAAGAGCAGGGCAGGACAGCCCCAACCCTCACTCAACTGGCTTCAGATTCAGGTTGAATATTAAACTGGAAACTCCAAAAGTGATTATCGCACCTCGCAAAATTCCTTCAGAGAGGACCCACAGTTTTGCTTGTTGCAGCAAGTTGCCCAGAGACACCAAGATTCAGAGGGACTCTGAGGCAAGAACACAAGCAGGAGACCCTAAAGGAGGCCCCTAGATCGCTGCAGGCCTCCTCCCCAAGCCTGCATCAAGAAGAGAGTATGGTGTTGCTGGGGCTGGGCAAAAAGGCTTACAGTGATCTTCTCGGGCATCCATAAAACCAGTTCCAGGGTGGTTTCCTTAGGTTTCTTTTTACACAAATGCATAATCGCAAAAAAGTCAAAGAGTACATAGTTACAGAGTAAAAATGTAAAGTTCTGTTTACATTACCCCTTCAGTCCTATTCCCTCTTCCACCTAAGATAATCAACCATTGCTCACATGTTAGTGCATATCCCACAAAACCTTTTCTTATATTTACACACACAGTCACAGCTGAATTAGACTGTTAAGGCTGGCTACTGGGGAGGGGAAGTCAGGAGATGAGGAATAGATCAAAAACATTAAATTATCCATTGGATGCTCACACCCTAGAGGTCTGTTTTACAGTTGAAGTGATGCTCTCACCCTGTTGTTACTCCACCTGCAGCATGCGGCCCCAGTGTAGCCATCACGGTGCCAACACACGGTACCTGCTCCCCCCATGAAACAAGACCTCACCTGTTCCCCACAGTCCCCCAGCTCCTGACAAAACAGAGGGAGAGAAGGGAGGTAGGAGTAAATGTGGGAAATGATCCAGTTTCAAGTCAGATAGTCCTGGCTTCAAAGTCCAGCTTCACCGCTTATTTGCCTGAAACTCAAACAAGTCATGGCTCTTCCCCAAAAGGCAGGTGCCTGCCTGTAAAACTGAGCTGACAAACACAACCCACCTCACCTGCATTAGTCCCCATGTGACACTTGAAAGCTGAGCTCTTACTGGGATTCACTGGCTGGGGTGTGGGTGACAGCTCCCTCACTCTCACTTCCAATCACCCTGCTCAGGCAGTCCAAGGCAAGCAGCCGCAGGGCCCTGCCAGCAGGTGCACTTTCCCTTATACTCAGAGTGGGGGGGGGAATGGTTTCTCACCACAAACAATGAACTCGCCTAAAGGCCACCCCCCTAGGTTTACTGCAGAGGAATGGGGGTGGGGGCAGGACTGGTTCTCTGAGGTAACACCTCTGTACCAGCCCACCCCTGTGGGAGAGGGCTGGCCCCAGCTGCCTTCAGCTCCCTGAACTTGCAATGTAGGGAAGTACAGTTGACCTTTGAATAACATGTACTACACAGATCCACTTATACGAGTACTTTTTGTCAATACTGTAAGTGTATTTTCTCTTATGATTTTCTTAATAATATTTTAACTCACTTCATTGTAAGATATGGTATACAAATATACACACACACACATATATAAAACATACAAAATAGTGTCAATTGACTATGTAATTGGTAAGGCTTTCAGTGAACAGTAGACTGCTAGTAAAGTTTTGGTGAAGTCAAAAGTTTTATGTGGATTTTCTTTCTTTTTTTTTTTTTTAATTGATTTTAGAGAGAGCTTAAGTGATGAGAAGGAAGCAGCCAGGAGAGCTGAGGAACAGTCACGCTGGACAATGAGAAGAGCAAGTGCAAAGGCCCTGAGGTAGGAATAGGCCTAGTGTGTTCTGGGAGGAGAAGGGCACCAGTGTTGCAGGGCGCGATGAGCAAGAACAAGAGCAGCAGACACCGACAGAATGGACTGTGCACAGGGAGGGGTTTGGATTTTATTCTAAATGCAGAGGGAAGTAGTGAAGGGATCCAACAGCTGTGTTTAAAAGCCAATTGTCAGGATTAACTGAGACTGTTTATAGAAAGCACTCGGCCTAGCCTGACATACTAGGGCAGCTCATGCGTCTTGAGGGCGTTCCAATGTTACTGCTCCTTCGGGTCCCCTGGCCTGGCACTGGCTCTGAGATGTCTGGGAAGTGACAGGGTTTTGGTGGGTCAATGCTTGATCAGTCCTGCAGAGGTGCAGCACAGAAGGCTACCACTAAGGTTCTCCCACAGGCCCACAGGTCCCCTGCTCTCTCTCAGGGATGGTCCCTCCAAGTGGCCACTCTGACAGACCTTCCCCTTCCCTGCTATGCTGCTGCTTCCCACCCAGAAAGTCCCTTCCACTTTCCAGGATGTGAACATCCTTTTCCTTCACAATGACTATGCTTGTTTTGAAAGTTCAGGCTACCTGATGGGAAGCAAATATTTCTTAAAAAAATAAATAAATAAAAACATTCATGGAAATGAGTGACTTTTATTTCCCCAAAATATTATCTTGCTATGTTGGTGACACCTCTGTCCAGTCCCCCATACTGTCATGATGACAGATGCTGCTAATATACTCTGTCCTGTGTCTGCCAAGGGCAAGTTCACACAGACTCAGACCCAAAGTGTTAAGGGACCCCTGCAGTAACTGCAGCCCCACAGTCCCAAGAGAACTCCCCAAACAGTGCCCACAGAAAGAAGGAGGTGGCCAGCTAGGGTGAGGGAAGCCAAGGCCACCTATGGGCTCTGCATGCAGCTCTCCCAGATATCTGATCAGGACCAGGTGGGAGGGGAAGCAGATAAAGAAGGAAGGACAAGACTTTAATGTGGACAGTTGGGCAAGAGACGTTAGGACTAGCTGGAGGTCAAGCAGGAACCCCTCTCACCCCATCCTTAAGGACAGCCAAACATAAATTCCACAACTGCTGGCTGTCAGGCGATTTATCTTGGCATTTCTATCTCTAGTCCTGAGGATACCGCCATGGCATGGGAATGTGCTCCACCTTACATAGATGAGGAAACTGGGATACAGAGAGGTACCTGGGGGGGGTTCCCACGTACAGAGAGAACTATCCCTGGTCTGTCAGCCTCCAGAGTGACTGCTCCACAGTGCCTAAGGTCCCTCTCCCATCCACAACAGCCAGCCCCACCCATGTTCTTTCCCCAGAAAGTTCAGGGCTAGCTTCTCAATGCCACCTGCTGTCCCAAAACACTGCCTCAGGTCAGATGAGTCAGAGGACTTCTTCGTTTCTCACCTCTTAAGTGCAACATGATTTTACCAAAGAATTGGATTTGAAAACAAATTCGTTTTCATGTGACAAACACAGACCCTCACATTAAGCCTGAGTAATTCCATCTTTACCACCCACCAACACTGGGCACTGTACCCCTCATCCAGTCTGCCTTCCCTGGGGGGTCCAGCACCCCATCATGACTCCCACTTCTCCAAACTTTTACTGATTTGACAAACTTATATTGAGGTGCCTTTTCTGTGCTGGGTCCTGGGCAGGGCACCAGGGACAAGAGAATAAAAGACAGCTCTTGAGGACAGTAATGATCACAGCCCGCAATGGAAGCGCCATGAGGCCAGGCAGGGCACTGGCAGACCACCAAGGCAGGTCACTGACTCCACAAGAGCACTGAAGAAGAGCAACGGTACCCTGAGTGTACCATAAAGACAGGGGCATAAGGGAGGACACAAGAAAGTTGGGGAGCCTGAGGCAGGTGGTGTTGAGTGGCTGAAGATGGGATAAGAGGGGGCTAATGGCCTTGAGTGCCAGTTGCACTAGGAAACTGGACATCACCCTCCACATGCAGGAGCTGGAGAAGAGTCTAAGCAGAAGGTAATATACATTTTTAGAACCCCCCCCCCCGGTGGCCCAGGAGAAAGGAGGGTAGAGTCCAGAAGAGGAGGCATGAGGAGGGCTGGGCCAAGCCTGGCCAGAGAGGATAGAGAAGATGTGGTGGACCTAAAAGACTGCCCAGGGGTTGGATTCTACCAGACGAGGTGAGCAATGCTGAGGGGCAGGGTCTAAGAAATGAACAGAAAATTACGGCCCCAGGGTGGGGTTTTGGTAGGCAGAGGCAGCTCTCCATGTTGGAGTTGAAAGTGCCTCTTATGACATAGATGCTTCTCAGGAAAATGCCAGGGGCACTCAGGTTGGAGGCAGAACCCTGGGCTGCCATGCCAAGGTCCTGCCCAGACACTCAGCCCAGAGACCCATGCTGGCTCCTGGACTTCTCACCCAGTTGACCTCACAGACAGCCCCCCACACACACACACACACCAGGATGCCACCAAAGTGCCAACTGTGATGTCACCAGGCAAGAGGCACCCTGTGCAGAGGAAGATTGGCACTTACCAGGATTGCCTACCCATTCCTACTGCTCCCTACCCAGCCTGGGCCTGACTATCACCCCACGCTGGCTGCAGGAATAGCTCATGGTTAGAGGACCCAGGGCTCAGCCTGGCTGGCCTTAGTCACTGCCACAGGAGGACAGATGCTCTGTGGGTGTCAGCTGCTGTGTCTCAGTTCTTCCTCTCCAGTCTGAGCAATGTTACATCTGTTTTCCAGGAGTGGAATCAGGAAACAAAGAACGAAGAGGAAGGAGCCTGCAGCTCCAGAATGGCAGATGACTGGGTGAGGGCAGGAAGGAATGGCAGTGAGGTGCTCTGTTCTGGGCCTGAAGAGTTCTATGTGACAAGGAAACACTCGCTCCTCTGTTTCCCCAGAGCAGAATTCGGAACATCTGCTCTCTAGCTAGTCTGTCTGCCTTAGAGACCATCAATCCCCAATGAGGTGAAGCTTGCAGAGGTGGAGCAAGCAGGGACAGCAGAATGACTGAGTCTCTTGACACCTACTTGGCATCAGGGGACAGGCATGCAGAGGTGACAGCACCTCACTCCCTAGGGTGTGCGAGGTCTGGAGATGAGAAGGACACAGCAATTATAGGACATGTTCACTGCCTGATAAGGAGATGCTCAGAGTGCCAGGGACAGGGGGCAGCAGATGAAGAATGTGGCAGCAGACAGGAAAGGGAAAACAACCCGTGTGGGAAGGAAGGGTGCATCTGGGTGGTTCAGAGTGTGACTCAGCTTGTGGGGCATTAGGGTAGGGGGCAGGGGCCATGGGACAGCTGGAAGGCTTCTGGGCAGGGGAAGGTAGAAGGAGGTGAGGGCTCAGGCGATATTACTGAGGACATCCACCGTGGACAACCAGAAGGGGCAGGGACAGGCTTGGAACAAGATGCACTCTAAGGCTGATGATGAGCCCCCTCTCCTGTTACATTATGCAGGAACCTTCCTCTCTCCAAGCCTGAGTCAAGTCTAACTTCTTCATGAGAGGCTCTATCCTCCCACCCCTAGGGAAAGGCCAGGGAAATGTCAAACTGCACCCCCGGAATCTGTGATAGCCCCCAGAGACACAGCTTTAAGACTCTGTCTCAGCTGTAGGATGATTCCGAATTCTGTGGATGGCCACTGGTGACACTGTTACTGACTGAGGTGACCTCTGTCACTGATCCTCCGTAATCCCTTGCCTTGCTGCCCTCTTTTTGCCTACCTCACCACCATTCTCAACTCTCATTTTTCGCTGGAACTTGTCTGTGGGAAATAATCCATCACCTCATCCTCTTCCAGAATGCACTCTTTCTCCTCTGGTCAGACAGCAGCAGGCTCTCCCCAGGACCCTGATGGCCCCTCCCTTCAGGCTTTCCCCAGGACTCTGCCCCTTTCTCTCCAGCTCATGGCCTCCCTTCCTTGGCTGTCATCACAAAGTGTGAGGCAGCCCTGGTGTGAAACTCCTCAAGTTCAGAAGTCTTTACATCTCTAGCATTTTCTCCACAGCCTGGTCAGCCCCAGAAACCGCTCCACCCAGAGGCAGCATATAACAACCCCACTCTCTCCTAACCTTTTTCTAGAGCTCTTCATTGCCCTCTTCCCACCTGTATGACTCCATCTTCCTCACCTACCAGTCCCTTGTGGCTTTGTGCCTCTGCCTGCTCAGCCTAGACCAGTTCTACCAAGCTCCTCCTGTGCTTCTGTCCCAGCCACAGGAAAAATCCTCAGGAGAAGCCAGACTGAAGCATGCTTCTCCATGCTGGTACACCAACTGCAGAGGGAAAAATCACACCGCCTTGCTAATGACCTGGCAGCCCTTCCTGGCATGCCTCGCCAGAACCTTCTCCTATTCCTCATACTAACTTACAGCTTCACATCGGCCCTCAGCCCTTGCCCTCCCTCTCTCCTGAGAACAGGGTGCCAGGTAAGAGCTTCCTCTCCTCTCTGACCCTGGCTCTTGACCTGCACCCCCACACTTGGTCCTGGATCTCACCTCCTGGGGACCCCAACTCTCCTGCATTTTTAATGGTCCCTCTCTGCTGTTACATACCCGAAAACAGACACTCACAGAACCTGATGCTCCACTCCAGCTCTGCCTCTCCTCTCCTTCCCAGTCAAGTTTCTGGTGAGAGCAGGCTACACTTGCCTCCCACCCCTCCCACCTGCACTGCCTGCCTGCCGGATCACTTAACTGACACCTTAGGACCCTTATCCCTGAAGCGCACACAACTGACCTTAGTGCTCTCTGGTCTCCTCTCCCTGGACCTCCTGAAACTCTTCCCTCATGTCTGTCTCCTCACCTCTGCGGCTTCTGCTGTTCTGCCTGTCTCTTAAATACCCCTTTTGCAGGAGTCCATCCTTGTCTCAGCCTAGAATCCTCGGTGAACTCAAGTCCTGTATTTCCAACTGCTTTCCTGAACATTTCTTTCTTTGCATGCTCCACATAACTCCAACATGTTCAGCTCTGACGCCTAGTGTGCTCTGTCCCACTCTACCTGAAACCATGTCCTGGATCCCCTGCCATTCCCTTAGGATCTGGCCCTACCTGCCCTCCAAAGGCAGCTTTAGGGTGCCCACACAGCACCAACTGCAGCCTCCACGACATACACACAGGGTATGTCCACAGTCGGGAAGAAAGACAGGACACCTGTTCTCCTTTCTCCTCTTGGTCCAATCTACTTCAAGCCTCAGCGTGAATGTCCCCTCCTCCTTCCCAAAGTCACAGGCAGGGCTGAAGGCACTTTGGCTGCATTCCACCCCGCCTTATCCAAATCTGTTTTAACTCTTGGCACATCATTGTAATGAACTGCTTATGAGTCCAGCTCTTCTCCTATACTGTGACTTTTGAGTCAGGTGTCTCACACCACACCCAGCGCATGCAGGAAGAAGAAAAGAGATGGAGACTCAGAAATATCCCAGAGTACTTGGGCCCAAGAGGAAAATTTAATTATAAACAATAACAACAGGGAGCATTGTTTAGGCATATGACCTTCCCAGCAGGCATCTTCACATGATGGGATGGCAGGCCATGCTCTGCCTCAGCCCTGAAGCAGAGCATAGGGATTTCTCAAATATTAATGGCAACCTGCATTCCACAGTGACTATCAGGCAGCCAGTTACTGCGGAACTTGATAGTGGGCCCTTTGCTATAGCATACAATGGAGGGCACGTGCCAGCTACAAAGGGTGTAACCATTAACGGCATTAGCATTAGGCCTTAGTCACAGTACCGCAGGCCAGTTGGCTGGCCTGTCTGCCTGCCATCTGTCAGAAGTTCAAATGCAGGTCTTACCAGGGGTGCCTGAGCCTATGGCATGGGCCCCAAGCAGGGAAGCGTTCCAACCTTGTCTCAAAACAGTTCCCTGCATCCCTTTCTCAGGCAGAAAAATTTTTCCTCTGGCCTGGTCTGGCCTACCCACAGGCAGGGGCTGGGGTTGGAATGGGGGTCTGCTAATTCAGGATCTTTACCAAAGGGTCCTCCCAATAGCAAGTGTGGGAAAATACCCCCAGGGCACAAGATAAACCAGCTAGCTGCCCAGAAGGAGAATCAGAGAAAGAGAACTAGGCTGTCAGCAGCATTAGGATTTTGACTGATCAAAATTCCAAGTGGGGTGCCTTCAACAGGTGGGCCTCGGAAGGCCAGGCACATAGCTGGTTCTCCATAAGTATTTTAAGATCTGAGAACAGAGCCAGGAATCTTGCAGATTTACTCATTTTGATAGGTCCTCAAGATACCTCCTGAATGCCGGTGTGCCAAGCACTGGAACACAAAGGTGTGAGGCCCAGCTCCAGGTCTCTATGAGCTTCTGCCTGTGGGGACATGGGTGTGCTGACCGATCCAGCTCAGGTACTGGTGCTATGACAGGAAAGCTCAGGGTATCTGGACTCCCAGCACATGAGGAAAGAGGGGTTGGGAGCCAGTGCTGCCTCAGCCGAGTCCTGAAGGATGTGGTGGCCTTTGTCCAGGAAGCAGCAGAAACAGCATGGACACAGGAAAGGGTCTCGGATAGCACAGTCACTTGGGATAGCAAGCCTTTCAGCTCTTTAAGGGGGCAGCCCAGTGAGTGCCATTTATGGCTCAGATTAAAAGACAGTTCTGTAGTCCAGCCTCATGGGCTCCAAGAAGTCAAAGGACCTGATACAGAGACCCAGGGTTCACCAGGCTGAGGAAGCCACATGCTTCCTCAGGGGTCAGCCCAGGAAGGCAGGAAAACATGCCAGAGGCAGGAGGAGTTAATGTATACACCCAGATCCTTCTAAGGCCCACAGGTTTACCGAGATATAAAGGCTGGAATGACCCTTGCCAGAAAAGAAATTAGAGAATTAGGAACGAGAGCAAAATGATTCAAGGAAAGGCTGAAGTGATAGGTGAGGGGAGCTTTTGGAGGGACACAGGTAATAACCTACATTTAGAACACTACACAGGGCACAGGGCTTTTATTGGTAACAGAATCGCCCATTGGTAAACAACCCTCAATGTGTATGGTAACCTCATTAAAACTGTTTAACAAGTAGGCAGAAACACAGTTTCAGATTATGAAAAACAAGACAAGCCATGTATAGTGTGTTCTCAATCACCTGTAAAAGAGAGTATGCCTGAGTGGAATGGAGGAAGAAATCGCAATTACTCACATGTGACCTTTGCCGGCATATCTTTGTGCAGTACCCAACCAGGCTAGGGGACGACATAACTATACAGGACAGAATGAGATCTTGTCTCACACCTCCTAAGTGAGCAGGTACCAGAGACAAAAATAACTCCTAATGGCCCATGCACTTATCCAGAAGCTGGGCCAAGTCCTGTGGGTAGACAGGGGTTCCTTTCCCAATATCGGCCTTTCCTCACCCTCTCCGCTTACCCCTCGGGATGGGAGAAACAGTGGGGAGGAGCCACCAAATACTTGGCCTCTGTATCAACAGTCCCCCCTGTTGCTCATGCTAAGGTACCACACAGAAACTGGGTCCTGGAAAGACAGTGAGGGGACCTCTAAAATTCTGTAACCTTGAATCTATCTCTGGGTCTCAGAAGACCTTTTTTCAGGGATCTAATTGTGAGAATGCTCTGAGAAGACCAATCTTCAGTCTGGAGAGAAAAATGGTCCTTTGAGATGAGTGACAATCTGGAAGTGTCCCAAAATGCAAATAAACACACGAGACAGGAAGGCCCCTGGAATTGATCTTGTGGTTTTTGTACCTTGAGCATTTTTACACCTTGCCATTTACACTAAGCAACAAACTGGGCCTTTGTCACGGAAATGAAAAGCCCACTACCCTGACTCCACATCTCAAAAAAGGCAAGGGTTCATTAATGAGAACTCTTGTTAGCTTATCTATCCTGTTTTATAGACATAAAACATTAGGTGCTTCCAGGGTTCAGTCTTCTTTTTTTTCCATACACTCTCCTGGGAGGCCAATCCCACTACTCCCTGGCTCTACTGTTGCACAGGAAGGAGTCTCCAAAATGCTCTTGAGCCCAGTACACTCTCCTTGGCTCCAGACCAACATATATGCACCTACTGCTGAGAGGTCTTACTGTCCCTCAACATCTCCAAACTTCAAGTCATCACCTGCCCTCCAAGTCTGCCCTCCTCCTGCACATTGTGTGTAGCATGGACCAGGTGCTAGTCACCCAGTCTTGGACTGTTCCCTAAGTTCTCCTTTCTTCCTTGCCCTTCCCCCACCCACACAGCCACTTGCCTCATGGTTTTGCTCTCCTTTCTGTACCCCACTGTCCTTTATTAATGCTGAGCCTTATGTTTCTCTAGAGGTGCTAAGGTGGTGCCATAACCAACCAGGTCTGAGTGCAACCCTTCATCAATCCACCCTGTCAACGGCAATCTGATCAGTCACTCATAGACCCAAGATTTCTTGGTGACTTCCCACTGCTCTCAGGGTAAAATTCAAAGCCAGGCCTGGTACTCAAGGCCTCTTCCAATCTGCTGCCAGCTTAGCTCCTTAATTTCATCTCCCTCTTTTTATCCCAACCACCAGAGCTACCCACTGCCCTTGTCCTAACAGGTGGTGGGTGGGTCATGCCCTGTCACTTCACAAACACTGTCTCTGCCTAGAAGGCTCTTTCCCTCATGTGATCTTGCCACTCCTATTCATTCCTCAAAATTTAGTTGAAGCCTTTCTCAGGAACTACCACCAAAGGCCACCTGAATGCCACTCTGCCCAAAGCAAACTCTGTCCTCCTGTATGGGAGCACCTCCCATAGCGCCACAGTTCATTTGCCTGTCCCGACACTACTGTAAGCTCCATCAAGGCAGAGAGTCACTCAACTTTGTAGCCATATAACACAGGGTACAGGCCTTCCTCGTGTGAATTATGAATTCAATACAGTTATGTGGAAAGAATTTTTTAAAATCATCAAATAATAAAGTTGATTCTTAGTACAAAGCTTGAGGTTTTGTTTCCTTGATAACGTGACACTTGAAACAGTCACTGAAATTGCTGCTTCAAGTTAAAAAAGGCTTCTTTCTTTCAGGCACAGAGTTTTCATAACAGAAAAGGTATGCTCAAACAGGTAAAACATTGAACAGGGTAAATGTTAAGTGCTTTTTAATAACCTGCTTCATTGTCTTTATGTACTTTAAACCAGAAACCACCTAAAAGCAAACTTAGATATGTCATCTGAGGTTAGCTTAGACTGTAATGAGAATTAGAAGCAACAATGCGTGCCCAAGGTCACTTGGCCTTCTGGACAGTCCTGGCAGGTGTGGTCAGCAAGAGCTGGTGAGGCCCACCTGCTGGTGAACTTGCAGATCCAGGGAGTGAATTTTATTATTGTTAGGAAAGCTTGGCTAGATTACGTCTACACCCACCCCCGCACCCCCACTGAAGGTCACCCTTACTACCAGATGAAAACCACTACACTAATTTCACTTAGCACCTTGTTCCATTTCAAGAGGTAGCCATGGCCCATTCCATGCCAGGCAATGGGGGAGCAAAGATGAATGCAATGTGCCTCCAGCCCTGTTCATAGACAGAGACAAGCTTCTAAACAGAGCACTCACTACCAGGTAAGTACATCATGTAAAGGCTTTATCTGAAGGCTGAGAAGATTGGATGAGAGCCAGAATACAAGGAAGCTGCATGTTGGGGTCGTTCCACTGGCTAAGCCTTTGTAAATGTAACATCTTTGTGAGGTTTCTTGTGCTTTTCTTATCCGGGTTTGTTTCTTCCAGCCTATATTCCTTAAAATGAAAAGAATCTGCATACTTGTCTTTAAGACAATTAAGCAAACCCAGTGCCTACTATGTGCTGGAAATAGAATGTGAGGATGGAGCCCTCACCTTCAAGTGGAGGAAATAGCTACGTCTGTTGAATAATGGCATGGTCTTTTTAAAATGCAATTGCCTAGAAGTCCTTGCTAAGTCCCAAGTAAACATATAGGAAAATATAGAAAACCAGCTTCAAATGCTTCTTTTGGCTCTGGAAAAGCAGACAGACTAATGACTTGGAATGACCACGACACCACCACTGCCACATTGGCCATCAGGACTGTATCTCCTAGCACACCACTAATCTAATAGTCAACCTGTGCCTCCACACAACCCAGGTGGTCCTTTGACAATCTTTGGCCTTTAATGTTAGCCCAGAGGGTGGTGATCCAGGTGGCCCATGGTACATGTTTCCATACTGGGTAAGGTCACCAGTACCCCTGCTTGAAGAAAACCATGACGAGGTGCAGCCCATCCCCAACCTCTAGCTCAGATAGCACAGTGCCCAGGGACCTTGTGGAAACGCTTGTCTCAGCCCAGTGGCCAGGCCAAAGGGGCACCCTCCAGACAGGGTTCAACCGTCAGGAAGCAAGTAGGTGGGCATGTCATCCTGTGGCAAGCAAAAGGCAGGAAAAGGAACAGTTGCAGGTCTTAGACGGCAGAACGTTACCAGAGATTCTGTTGCAATTTCGAGTCCAGAAGAGGATTTCTCACCCCTCAGAGGGGGACAGTGGCCCGAGGAAGGAGTGACACAGAGCTCCTTCTGACTGATGCCTCCCCACGGCCAGCCAGCACGCAGACGGCCCTGCCCGTGGGATGAGTGTCTGGTGGAGCCGAGCTCCGCAGGGCAGTGCCGGGGGCCGGGGGCCGGGGGCAGTGACTGGAGGACGGCCTCCGGCCATGGACCCCGGACCTCCGCGCAGCGGCCCACCCCCGCGCCCCACCTCGTACTGAGGCCCCACAGTCCGACCCCCACGCCCCCTCCCTCAGCATGCCCCCGCCGCAGTGACAGCCAGCGACCTAGTCCCGCAGTCCCTGTGGCCCCCGCGGCGGGCCATCACGCCCAGCGCCAGTCCTACCGTGTACCCACCTCCGCCGCCGCTGCAGAGCTCAGCGCACCGCTTTCTCCTCAGCTCGCCGCGCAACTGAGCGCGGGCTTCTCTACGCATGCGCACAGACTGCCCCGCCCCCACCGAGCACGCGCCACAAGTTGCCCACCCCGGGCGCCCTGGGTCTCCTCCACAGCGGACTCTGGGCATGCGCGCCGATGCCCAGTGCCAGAGCACAGAGAACCAGCGCCAGCCCAGGACAGTCCTGGAGCAGGGGGGCAGGAGTTCGCGAACGGTTTCTCCTGGAGGGAGTCGAGTGGGCGGGTAGCTACCAGGCCCTGCGAAGGATAGGGCTAAGGGGCATCAGAAGCCAGGAGGGCTGTCCGCTGGAGTTGTCGCCCCTTCCCGGGTTGCGTGTAGACAAGGGAACGCGCGTCTGCGTGGGCACGATGTCCGGCTACGAGTGGGAGAAGGGACGCCGGGGATCCTAAGAGCAGGACTTTAGAGGAGAAGCTCAAAGGCCGAGAGACACAGCTGGACGGAGACAAGAGACAGGGACACAGCTGGCCAGGAAAGAGGCAGAACACAGGCAGAGACGCTGCAGAGACAGGGACGCCCAACCTGCAGAGAAAGGGCAGGCATTGAGGACAGAGGGGAACTAGAGGCCTCCGTCCTCGCTGGGGGAGGAGTCACAGCGCCCCCTTTGGGTTGTGGCAAGGGGCAGGGGAACCAGTGTCGCCTATCCCCAAAGGGGTCCGTGGACATCTGTGGTGGCCACAGTGCCTCTGGGTGAGTTATAGCGCTCTCTGGTGGATTATGAGAGTCCATGGGGAGTGGAGTCACACCGACCCTCCGCGTGTTCTCAGACCTATAATGAATGGGTCCTGGATTCATGAAGAACAGCATAACCTTTTGGGGGATGTCCCAGTGCCTTTTATAAAGATGAGAACGCCCTTTGAAGGACTATGACATAACAGAGAGGCGGGTCACAGCCGCCTTTGGAGTGTTCGAAGATCCCCAAAGTATTGGATCCCACAATGAAGTTCGCAGCCCTCTGTAGGTATCAAGGTACCCACCTTGGAGGAGACAGATAGCGCAAGTGTGGTGGAATTCAAGGAATCTTCTGGGATATGGCCAAAGGAAGCTTCCAAACAGATCTCTGGGGCTATGACATCCCTCTGTGTTGGTGTGTAGGTCACAACCCCTCCTGGGCCCTGGCTAGAGGCACAGAGGGAGGTGTCCTGCAGGGTTCATTGGGGGCCCAGATGGCGACGCGTGGTATGCAAGCAAAGACTCCTCTGCAGACGATGCACTAGTTGAATGTGTGCCTTGATGTAGGAGCGGTGCCCAGGCCAGCCCCAGCCTGGCCCTGCAGGCTCAAGCCACCCCGCAGCGTCCCCGCCGCTCCCGCCTCTGCAGCCTCCTAAGGCGCCGAGTCCACGTGTCGCGCCAGGGCAGCAAGAGACTCCCGCGGGTGGCGCTGAGCCCAGGCCCTCGGCCCCCTGGATCCCCAGCAGTGGTTCCCTGGCCGCCCCCCAGCAGCAGGTAGCGGCGGCCAGGTAGCAGGCGTGGGCAGCCACAGGCAGCATCCCGTGCTGGCACCCACAGTGCACTGTTCCCGCGCCTTGCGCGCTCCTCCCCGCTCCGGAACACAGCGAGCACGGCCACTGGGAAGCGTGTCCACAAGCCACGTGTCTCGCTGCGTGCACCCACCGCCACCTGCACCGCTGCAGCAAGGGCGAGAGGGAGGCAAGGTCAGGCTAGAAGAGGGCAGGCCATGTGGAAGAGCACTGGGTGTCCTTAGCTGGGAGGGAAGGCAGAGGAGGGCCACAGAGGACACCCACTGGAGAGGAAGGGCACAATGAGACCACCCGGGACTAACAGGGTGGGGCCAGCAGCCATGAGGGACCTGAGGGTTGGGGGTGGTCTGGGACCCAGCAAGGGTCAGGGTATCCAAAGGAAAAGTGGGGAGGGCAAGGTGAGAAGGTGAGGGCAGGAGGCCTGGGGGCTGCCTACCATAGTCTTTCCTGCAGAACTTCTTCAGGCTGATGCGGTAGCTGCCACGAGTGGGTTTGCAGTGCAAATCGCAGTCTGGGGCGGGGGGTAAGGTAGTGGGGAGGCTGGCACAGATCCGCCACTTCCTTCCCCCAACCTCTCCTCCTCCTCTTCTTGAGCCCACAGCACCCCTGCCCCCCATGGACATGCTAGTTTAGAACCCTGATCTGTATCCACTCACCCTGAGGCTCCACAGGGCTGCTCTCTTCAGTAGGTCCAGGGACAGGGGTCTCTGCAGAGAGGGTGGAAGAATGGCCTGCATTCGAGGGGGGCAGGGGGACCTGGAGTGCTCAACAGACAGGTAGGCAGCAGCAGGGAGCTGGGGTGGCCTAAGCAGAACAAGGTCACTCACTAACACATGGTGCCACTGGAGAGCGACTCTGCTGGAAACCAGGAGCACAACGATTGCAGGTGAGGCCAGTGACACCATCCTTGCAGGGACACTGGCCTGTGGTCTGGTTGCAGGTTTTGCCAGCAGCACCAACAGGGTGACAGTCGCAGGCTGAGGACAAAGATGAAATGGTCAGAAACCCATCTGGGGATGCTGGAAACTAGAGGGTGAGGATGTGCAGGCTCACCCCTGCAAGCGTGGCGATCACTTGGTGCACGGCCTGGGTCTCGATAAAAGCCCTCCCGGCAGTAGTGACAGTGGCGGCCAGCGGTATTGTGCCGGCAGTTGAGGCAGACACCGCCACTGCGGCGGCCTGATAGTCGGTACAGCTCCATGTTGAAGCGGCAGCGGCGGGCATGGCCATTGCAGGAGCAAGCTGCAGAGAGGGATGGGTCAGAGGCAGGCTGGCTTGGTCCAGGATCCCCAGACCACCCTCCAAGGCCTCACCAAGGCAGGCGTGGGCTTCCCGGGCTGTGGCCCGCTGCCACGGCCTGTCGCAGTAGAAGGGCTTGCAGCGGCCACAGTCGGGGCCCTCGGTGCCATGCTGGCAGTCGCAGATCAGGTGGCCCTGGGTGTCCAGCAAGCACCTCGAGGCATGCCCATTGCACTTGCAGCGCCCGCCCACCTGGAGCTCAGTGGCTGAGTAAGAGTAAGGGACAATGGCCTCGGAGTCCCTGGTATCTCCCAGCATGGCAGGTCTTGTGAGCACTACTTGGATGTCTGTAGCGGTCACCCAGTCTTGGAGCACAGGGCTGCTGTCCAGATCCAGGCCTGGCGGGCTGCTGTCCTGCACGCTGAAGGCCAAAAGGCCACCACCATCAGGCTGGGTATGGGGCTCAGGGAAGCACAAAGCTTCAGGCCCCGGGCCAGCTGGGCCATTGGCAGGGGCAGGCAGGCGGCCATAGTCCAGGTCACAGCAGGAGGAGAAGAAGCCCAGTGGCACCCAGCTTCGGCCATGGTCTTGTGACTTGAGTAGGGCCACTGAGGTGGGGGGCGTGGAGCAGAAGCGTAAGCTCACGAACACCAGCTCAAAAGTTTTGCCCAGTGATACTGTGAGGGTCACGTTGAGGGGCACCTGCATCAGCCAGTCCGAACGCCAGCACACAGGGCTTGTGGTGCCCCCTGTGAAGGTCAGGAGGGCAGCAGAATGTGCCCGTGGAGTGTCAGAGGAGTCACAGGCCTGCGTGGGTGGCTGCCCACATGTGCTGGACGCCAGGACCTCACGGCCCAAGGCCGCATTCACTAGGCCAGGTACGCAGCCTCGGGGTGCGCCCCCTTCATCATGGCAGGGGTCGGTGGGCGCAGGGGGCCCCGGGCTAAGCGCGGCCCAGAGCGTGCCCACAGTCAGCAGCAGCACCCAGGGCCAGCTGGGCATGGCCGGATCCTCTGTGTGTCAGCCAGCTGGCCGTAGCCCCACACTGCTGCCCCCTAGGGGTTAGAGCTCTCCTCCGAAGCTCTGCCGGCCGGCGTGCAGCGCTGAGCAACCACAGGCTCCAGGCAGCCCCAACGGGGGCCCAGAGGTGGGAGTAGACGGGCACTCCCCGGGCCTAGTGCAGCAGCAAGGATGTTGGTGCGTCCTCCTGCTGGGCCTGGAGCGATGACAGCCTTCACCCAGGTTCCCGGCGCCTCCGCCTGCGGAGGCCCCACCCACCGCACGCTGCTCACACTCACCCACGGGAGCAGGTCTCCCGGCCTCCCGGGAATTGCCAAGGGAGGGCGGGCCCTGGGGCGCCCGGACCTCGCCACCTCCTCTGGGTTGCAGCGAGGGAGGGCGAGCTGTGCCAGGTGGGGGTGGGGGGCGCAGCAGGCTCAAGTCTGGGCCCAGCCGGAGGCGGAGCTGCAGGGGCCGGGAAGGAAGGAGGGGAGAAGAGGGGGCCTCCTCGGCTTAGCGGGAATCAGAAGCAGATTCAGACACAGGCTAAACCAGCGGGGGAGGGGCCGAGGAGCCTGGAATGCGCTGCCGGGAGGGGTCTGGAGGGGAAAGTTCAGCCACGCAGCCTGTGGAGGACCACCCAGCAGGGTCCCTGGCTGGCAGCCAGACCTTGACTGCTCCTGAGGCTGTGTTACTGCTGGGCAGGGGGTCTGGCAGGCTCCTCCCTCAGGCCCATCAGGTAGGCTGTGCCCTGGGTCTGAAGTCTGGTGCCTGGATGCTCCCTGATGTCGGTAAAAGACATATTCAGGGCATGGGAAACCAAGCCATGCTGGTGGTTGTGGGGTGTCCTCAAGGTAGCAGTCTGCTCTAGTAGAAAGAATCCAGGATCGGGACCAGGTCTGATTTTGAATCCAAGCTGCTCTAATTTCCAGCTGTGTGGTTCACATTCCTTAACCTGTTCAAGCCTCAGTTTCCTCTTTGGCCACATGCCTTGTTATTCAGCATTCCCAGAGCTGGGGTGGGAGTGGGGGATTTGATGAGCTGCTGGCTCGACATACTTGAGTCCCTCCTGCCTTTTGTTCAGGACGGACTGCACCTCTGCGACTGGCCTGAACTCATCTAAGGGATGAGGCTGGCATCCTCCGCCCACATCAGACTAAACTCTTTAACCTGGGTCTCTGATTGTCTAGTTGTAACACCATGATGGGCTCAGCCAAGCTGGCAGGGAGGAAGTGGAAGCTTGTGGGGCGGGTACATTCAACTGGGTGGCAGGTCTCCTTTGGGGTTCAGGGTCTTGGATACCTATGGAGAGGTAGAGGGAGGGTTTGATTCATGGGAGTGGGCGTGCTGGTCACAGATGGCTGTGACATACCCCTGAGCCTGGCCCACATACCAGCAAGTTTGGGCAGGGAAACTCTGAAGAAGCCCAGGTGGGTAGCCTGGACACCAACTGGGAATGGTCAGCTGCAGCTGAGAGTGGCCCCAGCCACAAGGGTCCAGAAATCACTCTAGATGGAGAGACCCCTTCCCAACCACCTGGTATCCTGTGGCACCCATCACCATAGGGTAATAAGCTTGAGTACCTTGATGGAGAGGGGCCAAGCATCCCACAAGGGGTTGGCCCCATGCAGAAAGGGAAAGATACATGGGAACACATCCACTTGGGACAGCTCTGAGGCCTGAAGTTTCAGATGGGAGAAAAGCAGAATGCTTGTGCTGTTTAGGAGAGGAGAAGCAGGAGGACACTGGAGCCTCCTAGGAAACTGAAGAAGAAAGAGCAAGAGGCCTTGACCTTGGAGAAGAAGGAGGAAGAGGGGGTGATGAGGCACCTGGAGTGACTGACATCCTCTGGTCAGGCCCTTTGCCACGCCTGACTGGCACCAATGCAGGGTCCAGTGTGTATGGAGGGGATGATGAGATGATGGGAGACTCTGGAAGGGCTCACCCAAGAGGGTCACAAGGGCTGCTGGCTTATCCCTTCACATTTAGCAGCAACAGGATGGCTGTGGGTACCCGCGCCCCATGGAGCAGGTGTCATGAATCCCTGTCCCTCAACTTCCCAATAAAGAGAATGTGGCCCTTACAACAAAGAGCTGTACACAGATGAGGGAGCTGGCAGAGTGCAGCTCCCTCATTTTTAAAAAAACATGAATCATGTATGCTTTGTCTACACAAATACTTAAGTACTGTATTGCATCAGCACCCAGTCATGGCTCTGAGCCTGTGTCCTGAGCCCTTAGCCAGTTCTGGAGGGTAGTGGGCTGTCCTGCCATGTCCACTCCAATCACAGTAGCAACATTCGGATGGCTGTGAGCAGAGTCCCCTCGCTGGGCAGCAGATGTAAGTGCCCCACTGCTCCTTGGCCCCCAACAGCTGGCTAGTCCAAGTTGCAGGACAGAGATCCTCACAGTGGGTCTAATTACCAGTCAGTGGTTAGCTGGATGCTGTCAGAGCTTATCCTAGTGCCCTGACTCACTATTGGAGACAGATTCCTCTATTGGCTGGGGAGGGAGGGGGTGCTGCTGTACTTCCTGGGGCTGTTATGCAGGAAGTCCATCTCTTCTGGGCTGAAGAGCATCTTCACCAGGTTGTCTGCCTGTACCCTGTCCAGCCTGCTCTGCATGCACACCTGCTCTGGGAGCGGTCAAGGTCAGAAAGAGCACCTTCCCGACCACCTTTTTAAAGGCCCTCTGGTCGCCATCCTCAAACACTGCTTGGGATGGGAAGAGTTCTGGTGGAAGAGTGGGTGCTGCGATAGATCCTTTGAGGACCTTAGAAGCAAGGAGGTGACCAGATGGGGAAAAATGCCCAGGCCCAAAACAGGAGTTCCACAGGGGTTGAGATAAGCTTCCATGGAAACCCTTGTTGTCTGGATTCAGGACTCCTGCCAGGAGGGAGGAAAGGGGGAACAGCATCTTCTCTTTCTGTCAGCCTTCCAGGCTTAGCCTGCAGCCCAGCCTCCTTGCTGAGGTCTGCAGAACATCTGGTGGCTTCTGGTGTGGTGGAAGGAGGCCCCCAGGGCTCAGCCTGTGGTGAGTGTTCATAGGGGTTAGTCCTGGGTCTGTTGCACAACCAGCTTCCCTGGGAGGAGGCTGCAGGCGGCTGGGTTTCCTCCCTGGAATGGCCCTCTGCACACATTCTCTTTTGGATCCCAGGGCAGCCCTGGCAGATGGTGTAATGGGAATTAGAGGGCCCTTCCCCACAGCCTCTGGCCCAGCTAGCTCATTGCTTCTTGTGGATTCTGCCACTTGTTCCCAGCCCCTGAATGAGGCCTCTCACAACACCTCCCTCCTCCCTGGCCCTGCCCTGTCCAGCACCTTAGAAGAGGCTCTGCCTCCCTGCCCTCTCCAGCAATTCCTTGGGCTGTTGCATTCTCCCTACTCCTTCCTCACCTCACTCTTGCTGGTTTTGGAGTGTTCGGGGAAACTGTCTGGGGGAGGCACCAGCGGGCCTGACAGTCTGAGGCCTCAGAGGGCTGGGGTAATTCCTTTAAAAAGGTGATCGATTAAATACTCCTGGCCTAGCCCAGGGCCTGCTGTTTCTGCAAGAGGCTTTCAAACCACCACTTGTCTACGGAGCACACAGATATATGTACTAAGCACGTATTATGCCTTAAGGAGCTTCCAACCCAACGAGGAAGACAGACGACTGGGGATAAGGGGGCAGTACACTGCTCCTCTCTCCAAGGACAGTGGCCAAGTCAACTCCGTGGCCCGCTGCTAACCTGCATCCTGCACTCATGGCAGGGCCTCCCATGCCGCACTCTCACATGCCTGGCCCTTAAGCCCGGCCCGCTCTGCAGTTACACTCAGCTCTGGACACCAAGTGAGATGCTGAAAAGCAACAGTGGTCAGAGTGGTGAGATGGGAGGAGCTGATGGGGGAGGAGAGGGAAGCGGTCTCTGAGCCCCCTTTGCCTGCACCTCCCAAGAATTAGGGGTGGGGGTTCAGTGACCCACACAGCACTGAACTGTGTCTGCCCAGCCTGGGTGAGGTCCGGAGGGAGGAGGCTCCTGGCTTCCATGACTTCTCTGGGAATCAGGCCTTTCGAGTGAGGCTCAGGGCTTCCTGGGTCCTGCTGCTGCCATACCACACCCCCTCTTGGCCCCCCACCTCGGCAGCCAGGAGTCTGAGGCCAGTGCAAATGGGGCCAGCAACTCTCCCTGGGTCAGGTCCAGGCAGGGTCTGTGCAGGGGAGCCTGTGAGTAGGGCCATATTGCCGAATAGTAGGACATATGGAGGCCAGATCCCTGTCCCCACCCCTTGCCCTTTGTCCACCGTGGCCCACAGAAACACACACAGGGTCCAGGGATGTTAGCAGGTGCCATGGATGGACACTCGGGTGCACTCAAGCCACCAACGTGGAGGCTACACTGGGGTGGGTGTGGGCACCCTTCAGTCCCTGCTCTCACTTGCCAAGACACCCATGAGAGTTCTCTGCTGCTTTCTGACTTGATGGGGCAGATGCTGAACTAGATGGGGTCTCCTTTTCCTGTTCTGGGGGCCTACCCAGACATCCCCCTCATATTATCTGTAGCAACCCCCTGCCCATTGAAGGTCCAGGTCCCCAGTGGCCCACAGGACACCACCAGTACCCAGGATTAGTCCCAGACATGTGGGCCTTTGGATGTCCATTTGGGCCTGACTAGAGATCCAGGTGAACAGCACCCCTGCCCTCATGGGACAAAGGTCCAGTAAGGAAGGTGCACAGTAAACCAAGTGAACCAGTGGATAAAATAATTCTGGTGGAAACTATCAGGTATGGGAACTGATTCTAGGGTGGCCAGTAACAGGGTGGCGGTCGGGTCCACCCTGAGGATTAAGGGTTCCTCGTGATCTGAGCACCTGGGCAGCTCTGGAGGCACCAGTGAATTGTCCAGCTGTCCCTCAGGCTGTCTGTTCCCCCTTCCCTGGGTCCTGTCCTGGAGTGGATGGTACTATTCCGTTCCCTTAAGGCCCCTCACTGCAACGAAGCCCCTGGTTTTTCCTTTTCTATTTTGTCATCTGGTCCCCAGCAGCCAATGAGACTCAGGACTGTATGTCCAAGATTTCTAGCCTGCTGGACGATGGGGACTTTTATGGTAGGGCCTCCTGCAGGGGACCTGGAGCCTCTCTGGAGCTGTTTCAACATCACCCCGTTCACCCCTTGTATCTGCTACACTTCACCTGGCTCTGAGTTACCTGCCCCTTGGACCTGGGTGTCTCCTGGGGCAGAGGCTGGTACTACTCTGTCTCAGTCACTGTCCATTCTAAAGGCCAGTGCCCCAGCTCTAAACATTGTGCTTGGGCCTTGGAGGTACTCAGTAAACGTTCATTTAAAGAATGCCACAGCCTCCCAGACCTCAGCAGGGCCTGGTATTGTGAAGCATCTTGCATCATCTCACTCATCTTCACCCTAGCCCCAGAGCTAATAACCACACTGTGGACAGTGGGGACAACACTGCAAACTGAGGCTGAGTCCTTAAGAGTCTTGCTGAGTTTCATAGCAGCAAACAAGTCACAATGTAAACTCCAATTTGCGACTGGTTTAAAGCTAGAGGACATGACCTTGACCTCTACTTTTTTGCCTTCCAAAGTGATTCCTTCAACAGGGAAGCAGGAACCCCATAAGGGGCAATAGTGCAGAAAGTGAGTGTTCAGTAAAGGGTCTGTTCTCTGGTGGTGGCTCAGTGTGAGGGGCCCACCCTGGCCACAGCAATGGCCAAGGAGATGGTGGCCACAGGTGCCAGGATGGATGGCTGTGGGCATAGTGTGCACCTACTCTGATACATGCCTGTGGCTTTTGTGTCTTCCGATGAGCCCCGCACAGATCTAGGCACCTGTGCTGGAGCCAATATATGCGGTGAGTGCCCAGCGCAGCCACCCTGAGTGGCCTTACCCCTGCCCTACAATACAGAAGGGATATGAGTGTTCTTGGTAAATATACTTGATATACTCTAGACAAACAAAAACACAAATAAAATAAAACAAGTATGCATTAAATCCCACCTTTGTATGATGTAAATATATATAATTTCTTTTTTTTTAAGTTAGAATTTTTTTTTAAAGATTTTATTTATTTATTTTTAGAAGGGGAAGGAAGAGAGAAAGAGAAAAACATCAATGTGCAGTTGCTGGGGGCCGTGGCCTGCAACCCAGGCATGTGCCCTGACTGGGAATCGAACCTGTGATGCTTTGGTTCACAGCCCGCACTCAATCCACTGAGCTACACTAGCCAGTAAATATATATAATTTCTAAAGTAGCTTTAATGTCACACAAGCAGCTTCTGAGCCTAAAGTGAGAGAAAACAGAGGTGGCTAAGAAAAGCCCCTAAGGGCCTCTGACCTCCCTGAGTCTGTGGAGGGCCCTGCTATACCCTAAGCAGGTTTAGCAGCTGTGAGAAGGGTCCTAGTTCCTCAGGAAAAGCCAGAAGGCCGTCCCTGCTCCTTGGAAATCTGGTTACCCAGGGGAGTACAGGAATCTCAGCCCGATCACTGCACAAGTGAAAATCCCCTCAACCCCTGTTCATTAAACTCTGACCAGAGAGGGGGTGCTCTCCCCAACAGACCCAGAACGAGCTCGCCCTGCCGCAGGAAGGGTTCAGTCAGCAGGCTCATCTCGAAGGATGGTGAGGAAACGCTGGCCTCCTTCGCAGAGAAGGCTGTGCACACCCCGGCACAGCGCCAGCCAGGCTGGTTCCAGTGGCTCCGGCGCACTCACCAAAGGGAGGAGTTCTGCCATCAGGACCTGAGATGAGATGCAGGGTCAAGGTTGCAGGGAAGCCTTGTCCCAGACAGCTAGCCCAGGGCCCCACAGCGGGTAGGGCAATTCCAGGGCAGGCTTTGGGGCACCATACTCCAGGCCCTCCCTCCGCCAAAAGCTCCCAGCTCTCTCCAGTGCCGGCAAGTGCACAGGCCCAGAGGCTCCCATCCTCCTGGGAGGTCCTGTGGGGAAGAGCATGGACAGGCTCTTGAGCCCTCACAAGGTTCCAGACCTGGAATCTTCCCCATGGCCCAGGCTCTCCTGGCACCCAGTCACCTATTCCCCACCTGCTACTCTGGGAGTACCTTCTGCAGGTGGATCTGCTGGTCCAGCATGCCCACCCGAAGCCTGAGGGCTGCCAGGGTCTGTAGCTCCTGGGTGCTGGAATAGAGAAGGAGCTGGGGGCTCCAGATGGGGTCTGCTCTTCCTCCACAGGGCAATGAGGACCTGGGGAGTCTCCCTTCAGGCCACGGCCCCAGCTGCTGTTCCACTACTGCTGTGAGGACAGGGGGATGTGGCCTCAGTGGGTGACAGCCAGGGACCTCCTCCCCACTGTCCTCTAAGGTTGCAAAGTTTTCCCTTTGCCTCCTGGATGAAGCCCTATTGTCCACTGTCATCTCTTGCAAGGCTAGGCCAGTTATTTGCCAGGACTTCTCTGATTCTCACATGCCACTTTTTCAATAACTGGACAAATAAGCAAACTACCTAAAGTGGTGGGGCTTTGTGTGCTGGGAGAGCTGCCCCAACTGGTCCCACAGGACAACCAGGGAGAACTCAGAACACAGTGGGGTGACGAGGGGAAGGGCCTGTCTGCCTCTGCTCCTAGCTTGCTGTTAAAGTCCCAATGCTACCTGTGGCTAGAGGACCTTGACCCCTGACCAGACTTCAGCACAGGTGGGGGTGGGGGGTCTCACCTGTCCGCAGCTCCTGCAGCCTGTAGAGACACTGCCCAACAAGGGCCTGCAGCCCCTCCAAGGTGAGCAGGCAGCGGTATTCCTGCATCCAGTCCATGGGGTCTATGAAAGGGTCAGGGAGGGCAGGCTGGGTCCAGGTTGGTCCTGCAGCCTTCCCTACCCCAAGACCTATATCAGGGTCCACTGACCTGTTGTGAGCTCCTCCACCATTCGCAGTCTCAGCAGCAAGCAGGCCTTCTGCAGGCGCCCCACTTCTGCCTCCACCTCTGCAGCACTGAGCCCAGAGCTGGGCCAACCTGACTGGACACAGCTCAGGGAAACTCCCGTGGTCAGGTCCCCCCTCGCCCCCACACAAAGGTAGGATCTGGGAGTAGCTCTAGCCCTTCGAGGAGTTGCTCCTCATTCTAGGAGGTCTGCAGCTCCTACAAAGTGCAGAACTAGATACTCCCCCACCCCCAACCACCCCAGCAAATCCAGCAAGGATACACTCATCTGCATTTTCTGGAGGAACTGGGTTTTGGAGGACATAGCAGCATCCATGGAATCACTGGTCTGTGTAGAGCTGAGCTGGGCCCACAGGCTAGGATGCACACACAGGCACCCCAGCAACCAGAAAGCGATTGTTATTCCAGCCAGCTGGGCTGGGCCTTGGAGTAGGCAAGGGTCAGGGTAGGGGCCTCAGCCTGGGGTGTCTGGGCCTGCTGAGTGCCAAGAGGGGCCTTGGAGGCCTCGAGGAACTAAGAGGACACAATCCAGAGAGCCGATCCACTCTGGGAACTACTGGGAGGGAATTTGAAGAAGGAGGGAGGGCCTGGCAGTGACTGGTAACTAGGACAACTGGTAAGAGCTCTTGGTGCTGGCTCTGTGCCAGGCACAGTATATAACCTGAAAGGAACCACCTGGGTTAACATCTCTACAAAGCTAGTGCTATTATCATCACCTGCACATGGACGGCAAATTGGGACTCAAAGGCACCACGTGCATTGCTCAGTTTTGCAGCTTGTAAGCAAGTAGCTGAGCTGGGGGCCTCAAAGCTCACTATGTCTAAGGTGACTATGGCAGTCCAAGCTGAGCAGAATTTAATATAGTGTCCCCACTTAGCAAAGAAAGCAGAGGGATCTGTTGGAAAAGTCTTACCAACACAGCCCCTTCCCTGTTCTCCACACTCCCCTGGCTTCCCCTCTGCCTCCACTCAGTTGCAAGACTCAGGCTCACCGGGAGTTCTGAGAAGCCGCCTTCCTGAAGGCCGTGGGTAGCTGCAGCAGGGTCCTGTCAGGGAAGCCGGTGCTCTGAGCAGCCTCGCCTCATTCTGGGGCCACAGACCCCGCTCCCTGCTCAGAGCCCAGTCAGGGGTGAGGCTAACCATTCCCACCCCCTTGAACAGGGTGTCCAGAGTGACCGTGTGGGCCAGCCCAGTCCAGGCCTGCCCTGGCAGAGAGAAGAGAGGGTACCACAAGCAAAACCCATCTTAAGCCCCTAGGCTGAGTGGATAAGAGAACAGGGCACTGGAGAACCAGGGAGGAGAGTGGGACAGGCCCTAGCTCACCAAGTGTGGCACACTCACAGGCAGCTGTTCCATTCTGCCAGCTTCAGTGCAAGGGCCTCACGAGTAGCACTTCAGAACCCACATCCACCTCAATGCCCTCCCCTCCCTGTCAGCCCAAACCCTGGACTCCAGCTGCTAGCCAGCGTCTAATCAGGCAGAGAGCAGTTTCTCCAGTGAGGGTCTGGAAACCTACCCCTTCTCTTTGAGTGTGAAAGCTTCTGGGGCCTGAGGAGCAGCCAGTGGAGCTATTTGTTGGTCCCTGAGGCTTGGTCCAGGTTTGGCATCTTGGGTCCCTCTCCCCGTACAGGTCCGATCCCCCGCTGACAGAAGCCTGGGCTTAGGGAGGCCTTTGGCAGGCATGGTGATCTTATGGATGCCCCTGGGGGGTTTTGTTTCAGAAGCTCGGGGTGGGGCAGGAGCTGTGGTAGCAGAAGTGGCAATGGACCCAGACTTCAGGCTGGAGGACTTCTCTCTTTTTCCAGCATTAGAAATGCCTTTTCGAACCTGTACAGCCTTCTCCAGTGCCTGGGTCAGAAGTTCCAGCTCCTTGAGGTCTTGGGGGCTGGGTTTGCATGCTGTGAAAGCCAAGACATGTGGTAGTCTTTCACCACTGTCCCCCAGGAGGGTTCCTCACCACTGCAAGCCAGAAGACAGGCCAGGGGCAGCACCTGGAGGTGGGTGGCTTAGGTTTACCTGGAAATGGGGCCTCTTCATTAGTTTCTAGCCCTGGAGTTGGCTCCGGAGCCGGGGTCTTGGCTGGTTCCCTGTGAAGACACAGGGCAGCCGTGGCACCACAAGGAGATAGAGCCCAGGCCCAAAGACCCCACAGGGCCGCCTTATCTGTAAGTAAAACCCCAGCCTCAGAGCCTTCAGGGAAAGGGGGGAGCCCGACGATTGGCAACTCGGAATTGGGCGCTAGGCCTGGGCTCTCGGCCCGGGGGCCCGGAGATGGCTTCTGAGGGCACGAGGAAGGACTATTTGGTGGTCGGGGTCCGCGTACCAGGTCCGCAGTAACCGCCGGGAGACTTGCAGGCTTCGCTCCAGCTCCCGCTGTCGCTCGGCACAGGCGTCCAGGGCGCCCCACAGCTCGGCCACCAGCCTGGAAGGGACACACCTACAGCTCAGCTCCGGAGCCAGCCTTCCCTGGGCCGCGCTCGCTCCCGCCACGCTCCCTCCACGGCCCTGAGCCTACCGGCGAGAGCAGGCGGCGGGCAGCATGAAGGTAGCAGCCGTTCTTCAGGATTTGCCGCCGTCGGAAAGTCCCACCCCTTCCGTGCTAGAAGACGACCCCTTCCGGCTGGGCTACCTTATCCGCCTCCCAGGACGGTCTCCACCGCCCCAACTCCGGGGCTCAGATCCCTGTCTTCTTTGCTGAACTACCACCGTATCTCAGGTAGCAGACCTCCAATGCTGCGCAGGAGTCTGGTGTGGATAACTGGGTAGATGGTGGCACCTGTGATCGCTTTACAGTTGGCTTCTTCTTTGTCCTTGTTGAAGTCACTCTGAAGTGGGGCCGACCTGCCTTGCTGACCCCATCTGGCACAGGGTGAAGCACGTGAAGGGGCACAATCAGTATTTACTGAAAACGGTCACTAGAGGTGTGAAGTGTGTGTTGGGAGCGGAGTGTTCACTTTTGTACATACTGGCAAGGTGATGACACCCGGGGAGACTCGGGTAGGCACCTGGGTGGAGAGGGATGAAGCAAGATAGTCCAAGGTGGGGCACGAGTGCATGGCCAGGGACAAGTGAGGAATGGATGATAGGATAGGACTGCAGAACCCAGTGTCAAAGAAGCAATGGGAGGCTGTACTAGGAGCATGTCAGAGGGATGGGGGATGGGGTCTTCAGTGACTGAGGGAACGAACACCTTGGGTGGGAGGAGTAATACAGGCAGCAAGAGCCAATGTAATTGGAGATAAGAATAAAGATATCCCAGGGAATCCGAAAAGGACAAACCTTGGGAGAGGGGTTTGTTTAAAGATGGAGAGCTGGCCATTTTATAGTCTCTAATAGGAAGGCGCTGCAGCATAGGGGAGGATATGGAGGGAAGCTGAGGGGGCAGGGCAGAGAGAGGGGCAGAGAGGCTGGGACTCAGGCAACCCTGGGACTGTCCTTAGGGTGGCCACTCACCTGCAGTGGCCCATTCTCATGCCCAATAGGGGAATGCTAATGCCATTTCTGCCGAAAATGATTCTCTGTGAGGCAGGAGAGGGGAAAATGCTTCCATCAGTACTTAGGAAACCCCATGACAGTCATAGGGCACCAAGGTGATGCCCTCCTCAAGGACTTGAGGAGATGCAGGCAGACAGCACTAGTTAAGAGGTATCAAGGTGACTGTTAGAACTTGGGGAGACCCCACACTATGGTCACAGTGTTGTGTTCCATTGGAGGGGTTGTCTTCTATAGGTGTAGGCTGGAAGGCAGAGAACTTGGTTCACCCAGAGTTGGAATTTTGATATGGGGCTATGGACAAGTGCCCCAATGCGACTTGGGTGACATTAGGAAGTGACAAGAAGGCAGTTTAGATATGCACATCACTCATCTTCCACTATCCTCATCACAATTAATCCTCACAACACCCCTGTGAGGTAGGTATTGCCCCATCTTACAAGTGAGGAAACAGAGGCTCACAGACACCCAGGAGCACACGGTCAACAGGAGGTCCATGATCCCAATACTGGGGGTCCCCATAACCACACTGCATGCACATGGTGTGGTCAGTATTCTCTTACAGTAGCAGAGACAGCTCCCTGGATACAGACACACATACGTACACATACACAGGCACCCAGAAAAGCTACCAGTGAATCAGCATCTCCACATCCTTGTAGCTCTGGTTCAAGAGCATTTGGGAGATCCTCCTGGCCAAGTGGTTCTGACATTTTGAGAGGAAACAAAAGCTACTGTAGCATGGTGTCGTGGTCATCACAACTAGAGAGGTCAGGGCCACTTGGGCAGATCCCTCAGTTGTTTTGACTACTGCCCCCCTGGGGGGAGTCCCAGTATCTCTAGGAAAGTTATTCTCAGGAACTCACAGCAGACCCACCCTCACCCAGGAGGCAGGTTCAAGTCCTCTGAATGTTGCTCTTCTGCATCTGAGTCATCTCAGATGTTACAAATAATGCACCACGCACCCCCCTCTCCCCCAGCACAATCCCCACCTGGCTAACTTCTCTGGGAAAATTCTTCTTGAATAAATAGTGTCAGGATAGCATTGAGGGGTTTGAATTAGATTCTTTTCAGTTGATTCTAAATAATGTTAAGAATCTCTTATTTTAAAAAATTTAATGACTTCTATTAAAAATTTTTCTTTTGTTTTCATTTTTTCATCTTAGAAGAATGAAGGATAGAAATACAGGAAAAGAAATGGACCAGAAATTCAGCACAAAAAGAGATGTCCATACAGACACTATCTGTTGGGGACACAGACAAATCATTCTGGGAGGAGGGACAGATTTCTAAAAGGAGCTGGGAATATGAGAGTGAAGGAGCCTATGACTAAAGCATTGAGACCCTGGCCTGCAAAAAGTCAAGGCCCTCACATCTGGTGATCACATGCAGTCCGTGACAATGCACAGGGCAGGACTCCCCCATCATGGGACCCTCTACCCTATGAGGGAGTAGATGACCCCAGCAGGCAGAGGTGGACATGGGGACTGTGCTTGGAGCTCTCGGCTCCTGTAGAACCCCAAACCAGGTAGATGCAGGGAGCGAGGAAGCTGTTTCAGGCTACCTCAGTCAGATGTGTTTTCAATTGTGAGAGCTGTCAGCTCCCAGGATGGGGGTTCAGTGGGGCTGGTTATCAGGCAGTGGGCTTAAGTTTCCCAGAAAGAAAGGACAGACACAGGAGGGAACAGAGAAATAGGCTTCACGTGGTGTGTTGTTTGAGGTTAAAGTTTCAAAAAAGAAGGATGAGTTTTTGTTCTGATTTTGACATTCTGATGGCTCAAATGGGACTCCCCTGGTGAAAGATGGTCAGTGCCCCAAGTTCTCCTCTCTGTTCCCTGTGGAGGCCACTGGAGTCTACATATCATCCATCACCAGCACCCCCACTCCTTGCTAGAGCAGCAGCTGCCCTGTTTCCACAAAGATTCACTGTGGCAAGCACTGACACACTCACAGCTTCATTCAGGAAGCCCAAGTTCGTGTCCTGCTCTTCCTTGCTGGAGGTGGACAGATTTTTCCTTTTCACTTGTTGCTGGGGAACATTGCTCTCTGGGGAACTCAGGGGACGACACTGTAAACACGACTTCCTGGCATGATGGTGGCAAGGCTGTATGTTTGAGTCACTGCCTGGGGACAGTGCTGAGGTAGGTTGGGGTGGGCTGCTGTCCACCGAGTTTGTGGGACTCACACCGCTGATGGAGGAGTACCCTGAGGTCATAACGTCCTTGCCCAGTTCCCTGCTGCTGCAGAGAGGGGGCTCAGGTCCTGGGGCCAGAGGTGTCTGGGTGCTTGTCACCATGGCATGCAGGTCCTGATATCCTTCATCCTCCAGGCAGGCCTCCTCATCACTTGATTCCTGGCAGCAGTGCTGTTCTGGGTTGAGGTACACCATGGTGACATCGAGGATGCCGCTGGGAGCTGTCACTACGGGAGAGGTAAGGCCACAGACTAAGCACTGGGATGACCCTGTCCAGTTGGGACCCCAGGGGCCCAGGGTCCAGCTCTCATCCAGCTCTCTCAGCTACATATTCTGGACCTTGCTAAACAGTCCCCTGTACTGATTTCCTTTGGGTTAAGTGACTCCTTTAAATTTGGAGTGGCACCCAAAAGGACTTAGGGAACAGTAGGAAATGACAACATGAATGGACACAAGAGCAAGCAATTGGAAAATTGACAGAAACCCCTTGAACTGGGCTTTCTGTGCTGCCTGAGTGCATGGGCACAGAGTCTCCTGCAGCCCCTGGGAGGAGTGCGTGAGGCACAGAGCCTAAGAGGGCAGTGGGGGGCACCTCACACAATCTCCTAGAAAGATCTTATTGTGAATTCCAGACAGGGTCTCTTCCTCTTCCCCTGCCCTTGAGAGGCCCTTCCATAAACACAGGCCTGCCTGGAGCCTGACACACATTTGGCCTAAATCCTCGCCTTCTCCCCTCTGCCACCTGCTGTGGTGTCCTAGGGCTTCTGCTCTCCCACTTCTATGTCTGGACACGTTCTCCTGCAGGTAATGCCAGGGGCCCTCAGTGAGAACTATCCTTCTGCCTGCTGGCCCCTTTGGCGCAGCCCCTGGGTGGCTTTGTGGCCATGGGACTCACCATCGCCCTCTTTCTCGCCCTCACTCTCCTGGTCGCCCTCATAGCCGGAGCAGTAGTCCAGGTTCCAGTCTAGGAAGCTCCCGAGTAGTGTCTCCTCCTGGCTGGACAGCTCTGCAGTGGGCGTGGTGACGAAACTGCCCCTGTCCTCCTGGAGGCTGTTCTCCCGCTTCCTACAAGGGGGTTTGGGGGGGGGGGGAGCCAGAAACCAGTTACAGGGAGCATCATTAGGTCCTTGACACCTGCCACCCTGCTCCAGTGTGCTGTGATAGAGATGACACAGCCATCCAGTGCCTGCCCTTCAAGTCCCAGAGGCAAGGTTGGAGGCACAGTGAGAATCCTGGCTCATCTGGACTTTGCAGAATCAATAAGAGTTCTTCAGGTGGGTGAGGCAGGGAAGAGAAGTTATTCTAGGTAGAACAGCCAGGACATTGAGATGGGAGAGAGAGAAGTAAATGGGATACACCCAGGAAATTAGGGTGGAGATGAGGGTGAGCAAGGGAGGATCTGAGCACACTAATCAGGTATAGCTAGAATGCAGGAAGTGCCAGCAACACTGTGGAGTAGAGGGCCCAGGGTAATGTGACAGATGCATGGCAGGGCCAGGGCCTGAGATGGGCTCAACCTGTGCTCAAGCCCATCTTTACTCATAGGGTACCAGTCAAAGCAAGAGAGACGGCATGTTGGAGGGAGGACAGGGTTGCAGACAGTGCAGCTCAGGCCCAGGGGGCCAAGGCCTACATTCAACTCGGCTTCAGTTTTCATGGGATCTGTTCCTTCGCCCTCTAATGCCTTAGGAGCCCCCTGTATAAAATAGTGGAGTCCCTGAAGAAGTTGCATGGGTCATGAGGGAACCCAGGCCCAGCACTGCATCACACCCTTACAGACACTGGGCTGACTAACCTCTTGGTTCTCCTTGCAGAGGGAGAGCTAAGGAAGGAGTGAATGTCCCCTGAGTTGAGGAAAGACGCGGGTTCTGGGCTCTCTTGTTTCACTCCTAGAGCTGCACACACCTGGCTATAGCTCAGCACCTGAGAGAAAGACAGAATCAGAGGGAGGTAAGAAGCCCCAAGGGTCAGACAGGGAACTGTCCTCACCCCGAACAAGAGACTGGGGGAAGGTGGCACCTCTTCCTGGCTGATCTCTTCGTAGCGCTTGTCCTCAAACCTCTGCTTCACTGCAGTCAGAGAGACTTGTCTGTAATCCTTGGGGATGTCATCGTGGAAGCTGCAAACAGAGGGACACATGAGAGATAGTGTAGGGGCGGGAAGGGTTCTGGGACAGGCATTATCAGCATCACCACTCCAAGAGACTCCCATTTTCAGCTTCCCTCACTGAAATGAGAGGGGACAACATATTTTCAAAAACAGCCCACTGCTGGGAGGTAAAACAGGGTGCTCCTGTAGAAAAGTCTAACAGTTACTAATAGAGTTAAACCTAGAGTCACCTATGACCCAGTAGTTCCCACCCCAGGTGTATCCCCAAGAGAAATGTGAACACGTTCACACAGAAACTTGTCCATGATGTTCATAGCAGCACAATTCATTAATAGCCAGAAGATGGGAACAACCCAAATGTCCAGCAGTGCACGAATGATAAACACAATGTGGTCCATCCATGTAGCAGAGTATTATTACAGTGGAAAACATGCGGGTAGAAGAGGCCAGCCACAGAAGGCCACATATTGTCTGATTCCATTTCTATGAAATGTCCAGAACAGGCAAATCCAGAGAGACTGAAAGTAGATGAGTGTTTGTCCAGAGCTGGAATGGAGGGGGAATAGGAGGTGATACATGTAAGGAGTGCAGGGTTTGTCTTTTGAGGGTGGTCAAAATATTCTCAAATTGACTATGGTGATGGCTGCACAACTCTGAATATACTAAGAGCCTGTTGAATTGTACACATAGAAAAACGTTTGGTTTGTAAACAAATGGTTCCAATTTACCTGGTTTGGAAAAAAGAAACTCTGGGAGGTAGGGCACAACCCAGTAACAATTTTTGGTAGCCCAGTAATCACTGCTTGCACTCCTTGTATAAACAACCACAGGTCAGACACGTGCTGACCTGTTACCTGCACTCCTAGTCCATCAGTTTCAAGGTCCAGACACCGCAGGAGAGAACAAGGTGAGCTGAATCCTACATCAATCCCTGGGAAATGCTGACAGGTACCCCCCAAGGCTGGAGCACCTCAGGGAGTGGGGAGAAGAAGCAAGTGGGCCAGAGCAGAGGATGGTAAAAAGGATCTAGGGCCATGCTGGAATTTTCTGATCTCATCCTAGAAGGTGTAAACAGAGGCAGCATGCTCGGAGGCTTCCACCACAGTAATCCAGGAGGTGGCTGGGGGAGTGACCATGGGCAGACAGTGGAGACTGAGGGGTTCAGATTCCTAGATGTGCAAAGAAAGTGCATCGGCCTTCAGAGCCCCCGGGATGCAGGAACGGAGGACGAGAAAGGGGCTGGCCTGAGGTCTCTGCTCGAACGACTGAGGCCTCATCCACAGAGCACCAAATGCAATCTGTGAGGAGGAATGGCTCCAGGAAAAGAGGAGTTCCGGCTTAGATAGGCTGGCAGCGGAGTCTGGGGCTTTGGGTTTAGAGGTGTTCTGAATCTTGGAAGTGGTTACACCTTCCAGGGACATCTGAGGATAAGCAGAAAGATGGAATTACCCAGACTCTCGTGCAGGGAGAAAGGGACACTGAGGCAGCGTGGCTTGGTGGAGGAAGGAGGTCACTGGGGGCAGGGGCTTAAGTAGACATGCATGTGGTGGGGAAGGAGTAGGGATCAGAGTGAGTGGGCCAAAGAGCGGGAGGAAAGAGTATGAGCTGAGATGGGCAGCATCTGGGTATGTGCCAAGAGGCCAGTTTGCCAGCTCCTGAGCTATATCTTGTGTCTTATACTGAAATTCCTTACCCCTCAGGGAGATGGTCTTGCTTTTTCTATTATGTTCTGCTGCCTGTGGAATTCAGCTTGGGTTGGAAAGAGCTACTGCACACACATTTAATGTTAAAATTGAGTGGAAAAAAGCAGTATGGCCTTGGAATGTTTAAATGTCAACTCTGAGATGCACAGCTCACTGCAGGAAAGGTCTGTGTGGATTGATGGCCATCCCATGAGAGCTCCCTCCCTTCCCCATATTTGGGAACACAGCCCCTATGGCAGAAGCAGGGTGAGAAAATCTATTTCCTTTTATAGACTCACCATTTTTGGTGAAGGCTCAAGACACAGGGTATGAGTTCTTCATAGGAGAACCCAGTGAGGTCCCACAGCCGAGTGTTCCAAGGCTGTGCTGGGGAGAAAAAAAGACAATCAGGAATGGTGGGGCCGTTATGACACCCACTCACACCTACAGCCCTGATGGTTCTGTTGATGGTTTCTGTTGGCATTTCCTGGAGCTCAGGGTTGCAAAGACCCTCACGTACAAAGCATGCCTGCTCACTGTCATTAGTGAGGAAAATAGTACTTAAGCCAGGACCATCCCTATCTCACCCCAGAGAATGGTTTTCAGTCCATTCTGGTGTCTCCTTCTCCAGGAGAGGTGGGCCTGCTTCTTTTCTCCCCCTCCCCACCTATATCTGAGCAACGTCTCCTGACCCCAGGAATTGCCCATTGCCGTCATCCTGTGCTGAGTGGCTGGCCTGGAAAGGCAGGCTCCTTACTCTGCCCGTGCGTCAGCCTTGCCAGCAGCAGGGCAGCTGAAGCCAGGTGGGCTGGGGAGTAGGCAGCCAGGCTGGTGTGCAGCAGAGACAGCTCGCAGAGGAAGCTGCACAGGTGCTGGGTTCTTGGCGCCACAGGGATCAGAGTCAGCAGGATGTCCTTGTAATCAACCACAGTGGGGACCTAGACAAAACCAGGAGGTGGGTGTGGGGTCTCAGCACACAGACAGCTCATCTACCCACTCAACAGAGAACAGGGTCCGGCATGACTGATGTTCAGGCTGGATGCCAGGGCACTTGGTGACAAGATGCCCTCTGGGTCCAGAGGGACTTCTTAGAGAAGGAAAGCTCAACACTATGAGGCTGCCCTTGGATCCTGCCACCCCCTCATGTGACCTCCACTTTGATTTACAAGGAATAAGCAAAAGGCCACTTACTCGAATCTTGCCTTCCAGGGCAGAAATGATCTCTCCCATCATCCTCACCAGGTCCTCATACTTGTACGTGTTGTCTGTGAGCCACACAGCTTCCCGGATTGTCAAGATCTCTTTGCTGATGAACCTGGAATATAGAGAAGAGGTCTGAGAGTTGAGCCCAATTTCTCAGTAGGGCAATCACTTTATGCTTCAGTGACAGAGGGTAGGGGGGATGTCAAAGAGTGAACCTGGATGTCTGTGGCTGCAGAAGGGAACTGAAAAGGTCACATAGCACTGTCATAGGGGCTGGAAAGGAAGAGAGATTAATGACATGGACCAGTAGGTGTGACTAGACTGCCTGGCACAAAGATGTTTCTACAAAGGCATCCATGAATGATGTGACTGGTCAATCCTCAGAGAGTGAGGGAGGGGGATTTGCCCTGCTTTGAGCCAGATTCTACAGTGAGTATAAATGACTTAAATCCAGGAGGCAGTGAGCCAGTAGAACTGAGCTGGAGGTGGTCTAAAGGTTTGTACACAGCACAGTCTGGCCACTGGAATTTTGATTGTCCCTCAGGCAGGCGGTCACCACGTTTTCTACTTTCCACCAGAGCCAACTACCTGTGAACAAGTTGGTCCAGTGACCTGTTAAGGGTGCCTCCCCTTGTGAGGATAGACCAGGGCTAAGCCTGTGACCATTCTGTCCTAAGGACTCTGCAGCTCCCATGTTTGCTGTTGGCTTGACTAAAAGAAAGAGGAGGCATGGGGACTACAGGTGCTGAAAAGATGAGATGAAGGTGGGGACGATGAGCACCCCATAGCTTGCTGGGAGCCATGGCAAATGCTGCCTTGAGAACACAAGTGGGGGTATCTCAACCTCTTAAAATTTTTAAAGCAATTATCATTTCACTGCTAGTCAGTTTGTGGGCCAGTAACTTGGTCCCTAATGGCAAGAACATAATTATGCCACCTAGATCCAGGAGACAGGGACCCTGTCTGGTCAGCCCTCTCTGGTGAGGAGACCTGAAATAGTGAGGGGCCCAGACAGTGTGTGGCAGTCTGCCTGCTGACACTGAGCCGTGCTCCCTCCACCCATGGTCATAATCCCCTGCTTCTGTGACTATCCGAATCATGCTTTCTAGGTCCAAGTGGCCACATGACTGAGCTTGCTGTGAAGGTACACATGGTAACCTTAGGGGTCATGGGTGGTGGTGGTAGATAATAAGACCGAAATCGGTCTCCTCCATGACCTCACGAAACAGAAAATCCATCCCAATGACATGATGAGCCTGGACTCTCAGCTTCTGGGTTACTGTGCAAAATAAATCAATCTCTGTAGTTTACAACACTGCACGCAATATGCCTGTTCCTCATTCCCCCAAGCCTTGCAGACAAGGCCAGCTGGTCTAGAAAGCACTGCCCAGGGGAAATGGCAGACTGTTGGATTTAGGAAAAGTGGAAAATGCAAAATGTATGGAAGGCATTGTCATCCATATTTCTGCTAAAGGCAAAATTGGGCAGACCGGTATTTGCTAAAGGATGGCAGGTTTCAGTAAATATAAGATGGTACAACTTGAAAAGTCAGAGCTGCCAGGGGTTCAGGCTGCTGTGTGAGGAGGATGTGCCATCTGTGTGGTTGGAGTGGGGTCTTCAGGAAGCCGGGTGAGGGATGTGAGACTGACTGTAGGTCTCTGATGACACATACTTAAGAAACACATTCATGCAAACCTCACTGCCAACAAGCAGTCTTTCTGTGATCTTGGTTGGAGGACGATGACCTACCCTCTTTGCTGAGTCACCCTCAGGGGCCAGGGCAAGAAGGAGTCTGGTCTGAGCCTGCCCATCAAGGCCACACTCTGGGTCCTGAGACCATGTGCTAGGACAAGTGGCCGCCCACGCACCAAGGATTAGCACTCCCTAAAATTAAAACCCCCATCTAACAAGGTGGGACACTGAAGGTTTATTTCACTGAAAAGCCAGCCTATGAACTAGGGGAGGACCAGTGTGTTATGTGTCAGCCTGTGGGCATGAGCAGAGCCATGGGGGTGCTTCTCACCGGGTGCAGATGACCATGCAGGCGATGCCCAGCAGCTGGAGCCTATACCGGGGAACCAGCCTCCTCCGTAGGTACCGGTCCACACACTCCACGGTCAGGTGAAGGCATAGGCTTGTGAAGTCCTTCATGGTGGCGACTTCTACCAGCCAGTCGATCAGAATGTACCTTTGGGAAGAGCACCACCCCTGAACACTAGAGTGAGCATTCATGAGTGTCCCATCTCCCATTCCAGATGGCCTGTCTGTCCCAAGGGAGTGAATCGCTCATCTGTATCACTGGGTTTACCCAGGCACTGTTCCAGGCTGTGATGCCATATTCAAGGGAGTAGGGGAGCCCCACATTTCCCGACTCCGTATCTGGGAGGCAGGTGAGCTCACATATCTGTGTCTCTGCCTCCCCGCCAGAGTCCCCGCAAGCACTGGAAAGCCCTGGCACACATAGGTATGGGGCAAGGTAGGGGTGGGGACGAATCACAAGACCAGAGAAAAGACTCTCAAAGGTGTGAGAGCTTTGGCCTCTCTGTAGCTCACCTGTGGGGTCATTTAACAAAACCTTTTGCACTGGGGCAAAGAGCCAAGAACACAAGGCCTGACAGAGCTGACACACACAGGGTCCTTCCTCAAGAGGGCTAAAACCTGGGGCCAGGGACACAGGCATTGCAATAGAATGTATGTGCAATGGTAAGGATACCACAGTGTGGTAAATGCCTTTCTAAACAAAGGAGAGGGGATGCAGAGAATACAAGAGAAGAACTGTGACATTGCAGGCTTCTGCAGACAGGATGGGGGATGGGATCCTAGTCAAGCCAGACAGAACCATTTCTTGTATGTGGAGGGGAAGAGGGAAAGATGGGGTCAGAATGGTAGACTGAAGGAGGAGGGAAGCGATGGAGGTGGAATGGAAGGAGGAAGACAAGCCTCTTATTTTCTTCCAGAAGGAAAGAGGGCACGAGTGTCAGGTGTTTGAAATTTAAACCAGCCACTATAGGAACTGAGGACGAAGCTCTCCTATACAAACAATGATCTGACTTATAAAAAAAGACCAACCAAAGTATATACATTAAAATGGTTAAATCTGAAACTAATATGTTACATATCAATAATACCTCAGTAAAAAAAGAAAAAGTTGGTGGTTGCTAACTTTTTGGAAAATGGGAAGATGTTTAAGGGCTAAAGTGATATTAATATTTCAATAAAATTATTTTAGTTCTTGAAAAGGAAAAAAAAGTGAAGTCTGTTATACCCAAACCCCCACAGAATAGCATGTCCAAAACAAGGGGGGGGCAGACTGAGAGAGGCACAAAATGTTATCAGCATATTTCTTCCAACAGAAAAACAGCTGAGAAGAGTGGGGAGGGGGCTGCCGCCACCACCGCAGGATTTAAAAGCATAACAGCTTTGTGACATTTAATGTGGGATCAAAGGACCCCACATTATGCATCCTGCACTGTATGTGTGAGCGATCAAGCCTCTACAAGAAAAGCTAGATTCTTAAAAAAAAAAAGTTTACTGAACTTATTATGTGTCAGGCATTGCAGCCAGAGCCTGCCCATTATAAATCCAAACATATCTGAAATCTCGTACATAAGCTTAATTATTCACATTTTCCATTTTACTAACATGTTCTGTGATTGAGTATATGAGTGTGTTATCTCTAAACCTTGGAGGAAAATGGACCTGCAGGAAGAGGTAGGTAGTGCTGGGATTTCAGGCTGCTGGGCACACCGAAGCTGTCCCAGAAGGCATAGCTCCCTGGGTCAGGCTGGCTCGATGGCCACGGAGCTCCACACACTAAGCTGATGCTCATTAATGATGGCTTGTAAAAATAAGGTGACTTTTTGGCTTCAGAAAATGGGGATGTGAATCCCATCATTTTAGAAAGAGGCTTAAAAAGGAAAGTAGGAGAGAGCAGACACTTTATGAGGGATATTTTCTCTTCAAAGCCCTGGATAACTCGGGCAGGGTTTAGAAAACACACCCACACAGAAATGGCGGGATCCTAGTGGTGTTGACAACACAGAGTGCTCTGCGGCAGGTGGCTTAGGTGAAAAAGAAGTGACAGTTCCCAGAGACCAGTGGTTGTTCTGCCTTCCAATCAGAAGCTCTGGCTTGAACCCCTCACCTCATTGTGTCGTTGAGTCCCTTCTGCACAGAAAAAACCTCCTGCTTATTAACAGCGCGTGAGGCCTGAAACAGCTGGCAGACTATCTCACTGGATGCTTTTGCTTCCAGTCCAAGCTGGTTTCCACTGGCACAGGCTTTGGCTAAAGACAGCTGAGAAGGAAAGACATGCAGAATGAGCACAAAGCGGTGGCTTTTGAGGTGTTCCATCTCCAAATGTGGAAGGTCTGTTCAGGGAGAAGACACATGTATACACATTTGCCCTTCTTATGCCTTCCAAACTTTCTGGATACACTATGGCTAAGACTTTAATTATTCTTTTTGAAAGAATACATTACATGGTCAAGAATTTAAAAAAGGATAAAAAGTATATGATGGAATGTCAGTCCCCTTCCTACCCTGGTACAGCTCCTCAGCCAATAAGTCTCTTGGCAACTTTTAAGAAAATTACGTTTGTTTCTGTTCAACTCCCAATTGCGTGGTTGTGGTTTGCATATCCCGGTTACTTCACGGGACAACTCCCAATTGTGAAAGCTTGATGCTCCAGTGGGAAGCTGAGTAACAAAGTGGCAAGGAGCAGGCTGGTGGCTCAGATGACCTGCTTTTAAAATCTGGGTCTATTATGTGGCCACTGGTAAACTGGGGGAACTGTTCTATGACTCAGTTTCCCTTTTCATGAAGTGGCATCCACCACCTACTTTGGCAGACAGACGTGAGGATTAACTGAGCTTTGCAGAGGATCCACCCAGCACCCACTAAGCTCTGAAGTGATTACCACCAACCATTTCTATGCATTTCCTTTCAGATTTTTCTATGCATTTGTTACTGTGTGTATATGGATTTGTGATCATGGTATATACACATCTAACGCATTCTTTGTTCACCTAACAAGGATGTGGTTCCTTAGGAAATGAAATATCTATAAGCATGTTTCATCTGTTCTCCCTTTTAAGCTATTCTTGATGTATTTTATTACTTTGGGGAACATCTTTGTGCAGCCTTTTCAGTCCCTGCGCCTTTCTGCTCATGTGGCCAGTCCACAGGAATGGCTCTGTTGAGCATTTTGCTACTTGTGCCCAAGTGCTTTCTAAAAGGTAGGCCCCAATGTTTACACCCACTAATAGGAACACTATTTTATTACTTTTTTTTTTTTGCCAGCAAAAACAGCTATTGTTTAAAAATGCGTATTTCCTGAAGTTATTAGCTATCTGGCCAAAAACACATGAGAATATATACACATATGCATGCACATACATATTTGCTACTGTGATTTCATTGAAACCCATGCCCTTCTGGCCAGCACTGACTGGAATGCTGCTGCTGTGTTCCGGCTAGTGTGTTTATTTCCTCTTTTGGAATTAGAGGAAATTCATATTGGTGAGTTTGAGCTTTAACTAGAACCACATTGTTGATTGTCACATGTCTTGTAAATATGCTGACCACCTTTTTGGATATAAACATGACAGTGTTCTGTGACATGTCTACTGTTTTGATTTCTTTCCTAGCTTTTGAGGATAGATGATGTTCAATCAATCAAGTGGATGAGCAGGCCTGGTGAGCAGGTCATCCACTTGGTTGGTTGAGCTTCTACCTGCTTGGCTTCGTCTTGAAACCACAACTTTACAGCTACATGGAGAGTACTTAAGGAACACCAACTACAAAGCCCTGAGGTTTTGGTTCTCACACTGGATGACCTGGTGAGCAGGTCAAATAATAAGAACAGGACAGCATTCCACATGCCCACCTGCTCTAAGAAGTCTTGAGTAGGCTTTACCCAGCAAGACAACTTTAGGGGCTGGTATGAATTTTGATAGCAGCTGCAGTCCATAAGCACTTAGAAAATAAGCGGCTGGCTTACGGGCAATGGGCTTTGAAATGATAGGGTGGCGATGGGCAGAGATGAAGGAAGCACTACCGGGGGCTCCTCCTGCATACCCTGGAACTAAATTCCTGTAAGACCCAGCTCAGTCCTGGGCCAACCTTACTGATTCCTGAGTGAGAGCCTGGGAAGTGTGATGCCAGCTCCCACCTCACCTGGGCTTCCCAGCAGCCTTTGGCAGCATAGTCCCTGAGTTTCCGGAAGTTGTGGAGGCATCGCCCAGGATCAGACATCTGTCAATGGGAGAAAGTCACCATGACTTTATATGGCTGTGTCTCTGGAAAAACTGAGAACTTATAGGGTCCATAAATGTTCCTCCAACACCCCCAAAGGGCTCCCAGCTGTACTCTCTTCTCAGTCCTTTATCCTCCAAACGACGGTGGTCGTTTTGGGGCAGTGCTGAGAATGGCCTGCTGTGCAGCAGTTCCCAGGGGCCTAGGAGCTGTACGAGGATCCTTCCTGTGTGACAACCTCATCCAAGGGCCAATCTGGAGACTATGCCTTTGGCCAACACAACTCCGCCTCTCCCCAGACCCTGGCCCACTCACATCTATCAGTCTGTCACTTTCCCAGAGGAGGTATGAGCTGGTCAAACATCCCTGATTGGCAGACTCTTCAAAGAGGTCACGGGCCTGCTTCTTTTTCTCTTCATCCTGGAATGAGTCCAAGCAGTTCATTCTTTTCTTATTCTTTTCTGCTAAATGATTCTACTAACCATCTGCATTTTTCTCCACACCTCTAAGTGACTGCATGCATTGCTCTTTAATAAAAATGAGTTAACTAAATCGGAATAGAAATGACTTCTTTAAAGAGACACAACTTGACAACCAAAATGGAAAGTGAATTCATTCATGAGTTCTGCCGTCACAGACTGCTTTCTCCTTGACCAGGTTGGTATTTGGCCTGGCCCTGGGCCACCCAGAGGGCCAGCCATCCACACTGAACTGCCCAGATGGTGATTTTGGGGCTCCCTCACCTCCTCCCTAATACTGAGTATTCCTCCCTAGTACTGTCAATGAACACCTGTCACCAGAAGCCACCACCTTCCCTGAGTTTTCTGCAGAAGGGGTTCTTTAATCACAGAGCTCATTAAAGTTTTCTCAAGAGTGCAGAGGTGTGAATGACGAGTGGGAGAGAGTCACCAATAACCATGAAACAAGCCTCTGGTCCTGTGGACACTTGGATGTTCTGCTTGGCTCCACATGGCCTCTCACAAGCGGGATTTGCTCTGGCTTTGAACCCTGGGCACTCCCTTTTGCTGCTTTTCACTTTCTTTCTCATCCTTGGTGTTTATGGCTTCCAGAAAGGTGAGCAGTGTGGAAATGTGAAGCTGCTGTAGTAGGATGGATAAAACTCACCTCAAAGAGACTCAGCACCTTCCCTAAGCAGTGCAGTATGGAGGCTCTGTGAGTCTAGGAAAAGGAGGAGAAAGAAGAGTGATCATCAGTGGTGAGAACATCCGGGGGCTGACCTTCCCATTCTGTGGGTCCCACGGCCCTCGACCATCCCTCTTTGTAGAGGGTTGACTATTTCACGGAGCCTCCATCTTGCCTTTCCAGCTGTCAGTGTGTCTGCAGTCCAGCCCTTCATCAGCTTCCCCTGACCCCCAGCTCCGAGGCCTCCTATCCTGTTGGGTCATTTCCAAATGCTCCCATACCTATGCTCTTGATTTTCTGCACCTCCACTTCCCTCAGGTCCCTGACTTTTTATGGTCTACAGTGTCTCCTCTCAAGGTTTTCTCACCTCTCAGGATCCTACAGGGCTTGAATTTCCCAGCACAGCCTGCCCTACATGCGCCCCTTGCTAGCACTCACTCTTTGTAGCTGACACTCCGCCTTGAGGCTCTCATGAACCACAGCCTTGCAGCAACTTCCAGACACTGACCATGGAGGGCGGATAAAGAGCCAGATGAAAGGCGTGGCACTGACATTTAGTCGCTCGGTGAGACTGAAGTAGCGAGAGGCTTTCAGGCCGTTCACTTCAGCACGGGCCTCATCAGACACAGACACTGTAGAGGCAGACAGAATGTAACTCAGGGATGTCTCAAGGACAAATGTGGAAAGTTCTCCCTGGTATTTTGTGAAAGTCTAAAACTTTAAGCCTGATGTAGTGCAAAGCTGCCAGTATTTTAGGAGAAAAGAGCCTCCAGGACGAGGGGCTTCTCCCTTTTCTCCCCTACTTTGTGAATCATGTGTCCCTGCCTGGGTCTTCCCAGCAGCCTGGATTCTAAAGGCTAGGAAGGTGTTCCCTGTGGAGATGTCATATGCCCACCTGTCCTCCTGCTGAGAACTGCTGGCAACACCCCCAACCCCTCCCCGCTGACAAGTTTCTTTCAGGGGTAATGAGAATTTCCAAAATTAAACAGTGGTGATGACTACACAACTCTGTGACTATACTAAAAACCCACTAGGTTGTATATGTTAGATGGGTGAGAGTATGTGAATGTCTGGGAATTGCTATCTGACGAGACAGCTGGGGCAGGACTGCCATTCTCCTGAGCCTGGAGGAAGAATGCTCATTGTCTCTATTAGTCATGACAGTCTTGTCAACCAACCACATGAGGGGCTATCTTTCAACAAGATGCCAGATCTTTTAGAAGCAGAAAAATGGCTGCTGTACCCAAGTCCTATGTGTTTTGGGAACCAGGACAGGATGGACCCCAGGCTAGTTCCTTGATGTGCAAACAGGCAGGAAGTGGGAGAAGGCCACACAAGATTCTTTCAAGGAGCACCTGACCTTGGGGGTGAAGAAATTCAGGCACCATGCTGCCTTTGGCCTGCTTGTACCTGCCTCTTCTTGGAACCTTGGCTACCTGCCATTGTTGACACCCTATGGAATTAGGCACGCTTTGACCACTGCGCCAGAGTTCCACAGAGGAACTGCGGCTGAGAAGAGGAGCCAGAGTCTACATACAGATTGTGGTGTTAACCTGACAGAGGATGGGCAGCCACGGGGAAGCTGGCTATAGCCCCGATTCTGAGTCTCTGCTCAGTCATTCTTTGCTGACTGAAATTAAAGGATTTATTAAAATAAGAGGTGACTCTCCCAACCTACAAAATCAAATTTCCTCAATGGGTCCCCCCAGCAGGGCACTTCTTGGCACCAGCTTCCTAGAGGAGACAGTAAGGCAGACCACCAGACACAGCAAGAAAAGCAACTAAATTACACACACTGAGGTCTCATTGTTGTTCTAAAACATCAGCATTAAGTGGGGTGATGCCAGCCCCAGCCCTGTAAGGACTTACAGCCTTCATTGTAGAGGTAGGCGATGCCCAGCTTCACAGCAGCTTCAAAATTTCCCTTTTCAGCAGCCCTAGAACATTAGGAACATAAAATACCACATGATTTTATTCCATAAAGGTTATGTTCCATCACAGCAATTGAAGCTACAATACTTATTTTCTGAATAGAAAATTTTTCAGGTAATGCAGTAATATATCATTTATCCATGACATGCTACAGCATGGATGAACCTTAAAAAACAGGCTAAGTGAAAGAAATCAGCCAGAAAAAGACCACATGTTGTATGAATCCTTATATAAGATGTTCATAATGAGCATACCCAGAGACAGGAAGTGGATTAGTGGATGCCTAGGATTTGGGGCAATGCAGGTAAAATAGGGAGTGACTGCTAATTAGTATGGGGTTTCATTTTGGAGTAATGAGAATGTTCTAGATAGTGTTGATGATTGTGTAACTCTGTGAATATATTAAAAACTATCAAGCGGTACATTTTAAAAGGGTAAATTGTATACTTCGTGGATTACATCTCAGGTGGCCTGCCTGAAACCACTGGCACACTTGGACAGTGGGTCCAGTCATCAGCACATTGCAGTTCACTGGCCACAGGGTTCACGTTGGCTTTGGCCCTATCTCTGGGTCTCAACTCTGGCAGGGGGTGGGATCAGCCAGTGAATAAACTGCAATAGGATTTAAATCACCTTTTTAAAAAAAGATTATATTTATTTTTGGAAAGAGGGGAAGTGAGGGAGAAAGAGAGGGAGAGAAACATTGTAAGAGAAACATCAGTTGGTTTCCTCTCCCATGCCCCTAACCACAGACCTGGTCTGCAACCCCAGGCATGTGCCCTGATGGAGAATGGAACTGGGGACCGTTCGGTTTGCAGGACAACACCCAACCCACTGAGCCCCACCAGTCAGGGCTATATCACACAGTTCTGAACCAAAGAAAAGAGGGCTAAATAAAGTTTCTACACAGATGACCTGGGTTTGAGTCACAAGGGATACGTCACAGCCCAAGGACTATGCAGAAGCACCACTGTGAGTAATGAGAGCCAGGCCTGTGCTGGTGGTGTGGATGACTGAGGACTGTGCTGGAAGTCATGTGACTCATAGGGGAGGCTGACAGCCTTCAGTTGCTTCCTTGGGGGAGATCAAGCATTAGCATGGGCTACAGCAAGAACAAAATCATTCCCAGGTCAGGCCCTGGGACATAGGCTGGAATATCAGGAATGCCTCCAAATGGGAGGAAACCAAGCTGTTCTCAGGGTGAAGAGATACCTTTCAAAGAGCTTCAGATTCCTTGGAGAAGGCCACAGCTCTTGAAAGCTGGCACATGCCCACACACTGGCATGGTTGTCTACCAGGTACTTCAGGTGGGAGTGCACCTGCAGAACAACGGAAGTGGGGTGAGTGGGGGGACTATTAAGGGACCTCCCAGAAGCCATGCCTCTGAAGCTCTTGAAGACAAAATGTATACAGATGTAGGGTCTCCTCTCCCCTTACTCACCCCAGTGGCAAAGGCCCCAAGTCTCTACGTCTCAAAACAGTTGCTTTGAATAGCAAAAAGAGCCCAGAAACAAGATCCTCTGTGGCTCTAAAGGTGGAGACAGTGGTCCTGGAAGGGGGAATAAGCACCTAGACTGATAAAGGGGATGATACCTTTGTAAGAGTATATACATACAAGGATCAGGGAAACCAAGTCTAACTGGAGCAGCTAGGACAGAAATGTTTTGTGCTGCTCTGCCTGGAGTCTTGCTAGTGGGAGCACAGCTGGACCCTGGAGGTAAACAGGGGCTTCTGGAAAAGACTGACACATGTGACAGTAGCTCCAGGTAGGACTTGGAGCCTCTGCCCTGGCCAGGAGCCCTGACCATAGGATAGCAATTTAAACACTAATGTTCCCACTGCCACCGGAAACTCAGCACCCATGAATATTATAACCCAGTGGAGGGAGGCTTTAGGAGCTGGAGAAGTGGGATTTTGTCTTCCCACTAATTTACTATATGCCCTGGGTTAAGTCACCCAAAATGAGGCTGCAGTTCCAATATTTGTAAAATAACTCCCAGAGTCCCTTTCAGTACTGAACTTTGCACAGGATTTGTCCACAAGAATATGCTTTTATTCTTTTTAATATTATCTTATTTCTTCCATCTGAGTACTAACCAGGCCCAACCCTGCTTAGCTTCCGAGATCAGACAAGATTGGGCGTGTTCAGGGTAGTATGACTGTAGACATATTACCTTATTTCTTTAAATTTTTTTTAAAATTATTTTTAAATTACAGTATTATTTTAATTTCAGGCATAATATCTTGTTCCTTAAGAGATGCAAATTTTACTGCCATAAGGATGTTTTCTCTGTTAAACATTCAATGAGTGTGCTATGGTTCAGCTTTCCTACAACCAGAACAACCTCAAGCATCTATTAACAATATCATCCTTGCTTCTCTGCCCTCTTTTGTAGCCAAAGTTCTGACATTTAAGAACATGGAGCCTTGATGGTATGACCAATGACTCTAGGGCTGATACTATTTTCATCTCTCAACTTACAGATCGAACTGCTAGGATGTCCCCAACAGAAAGCCATTTCAGGATATGAAAAAGCACATCTTCTGGGAGATTCAAGATGGTTAGGTTTCGGGGTCTCCTTCTTATTCTTCGCTTTGTAGGATAACAGAAACACTTGGCACATCTACAGTGGATCACTGAAGAAAAAGAATCGGAATAGTCTAAGGGATATATTGGAAAGGAGTTGTACTGATACGTACAGTTATATCTGAAGATGATTTAAAAGTTACTGTCCCCCCGCCCCACAAAAGGAACCAACCAGTCACATTCCTAGTCCCAAACAAAGAATAAAGGAGTGTATTATAACAGAAGACATCACCATTCATTCAAATATTCAGTAAGTATTTATGGTGAACAGCAGATAATCCTTTAACTGGGCCACTGGGAAACTTCCTGTGGGAAACTTCCTGACTCAGAGCCCAGATGACAACCAGGAAGGGAAAAAAGCAGTCGACGATGATGAGGTCTCTCAATGAAGCCTCCAGGACCCTTGCTGATCCCTTTGCTTCTACTTGCATACATAACGAAAATGCATAATGTTCAATAAGGATCTGCAGACGCGAGCAATCTGGTGTTCAAGTCCAAACTTTGCTCCGCAGGGAAGCAAAGGCTGAACTTGGAGGCCAAGCCGGCCCCGCTCTGCCCAGTGTCCTCTCTCCCCACAGGGGGTCATTCCAACTCCTGCAGCTCTTTCCTCATTCTAAGCAGAAGACTTAGAAACTCCCCTCAGAAGCCTCTCACCTACACTTTACCGGGTTTTCCACCCGATCCTCCCTTTTGTCCAGACAGGAGGGGGCTGCTCTCCCCTGCAGTACCCCGCCCCTCGCTTAGCTCTTCACCTGGGTCTTCCCATCAGCAGTTAACGCGCAGCGAAAGCCAAATCTACACTCACGGCCAGTTCCCACAGATTACATGGATTTTACCACACTGTCCTCACTCCCTTGATGTAGAACAGACTCGGAAACGCTTAACCGCCACGGTGATTACCACCGAAACCACAGCTGCGCTCACAGCCCCCAACAGGTGTCCGGACCCGCGCGGGGCTTTCACGCGGACCCAGGCACCGCCTGGTATTTAAACCGCGCGCCAGGCAGGTGCCGCCCGAATCCCAGGCCGAAAGGCTCGAGTCAGCCTGCGCAGGCTCCGGCTGCCCGCCCGCCGCCGCCCGCGCCCGGTGATCCGTGCTCACCACCGCCGCTCCCCATCTCCACCTGGACCGCCACCTCAGCCGTCGCCGCCTCAACCTAAAGTGCTCGGGTCGCCCGCCTGCCCTGCGCGCACCGCCCCACGCACGCGCAGACCCGCCCCGCCGCCCGCCCTAGTTTTCAAACGCGCCCAGCACGCCCATTGGCCGGCCCGGGGGGGCGCGCGCGGCAGGTCAACAGGGCTCGGTTCCCGCCCCCACTGCACTCGCCGCTTCCAACGCCTCGGATTGGCCGCCCCAGGACGCGAATTCGAACGCCGGCGGTTAATTGGTGGAGCCCGCGAAGCCGCCCGGGCTGGGATCCGGGCGGGGATACTAATGGAGCGCGGTCAGGATTCGTGGGCAGGAGTTTATTTGCTCCGAAATGGCCCGCGTTGTCCTCGGCTGTTTGGTGTTTGAGCCTCTCTGCTGACTTCAGCGTATGAGGTCCTGGCCACTGGAATCCACTGCGCGCAGTGGGTTTTCAGTGAAGGTCTGTGCGGACGGGCTGCACCTCTGGGCTCTGCCCAGGGCGCGGTGCAGCTCGGGCCCGACGGGTCGTCAGCCTGTGTGGACGCAGACTAGCAGGCACCCTGCCGCGGCCCCCAGGCAGCCCCTGATCTCCTACCCTCACCCCGAGGCTGCACACCCTGCTTGTCGTTCGTGCTTCTGGCGAGGAGACAGACCCCTGGTTCGGGACCCAGCCAGACTGCATAAATTGTAATGCAGAAAGTGGAATTGGAGGTCTCGGCTTGAAAACAGCCAGCACGTTTGACCCTTTCTCTCCCAGGAACGAGGCTCATCCTGGACCCTTACTCCTTACTTGCCTGAGGGCAGCCCTAACCCTCTCACTTTGACCGGATATCGTCTCCCCAGGTCTGTCACTGCCATCTGGGAGACCTTTTTTTTTCTTCTTTTTTTTAAATGAAAGTGGCCCTGGCTGGTGTGGCTCAGTGGGCTCTTACACATCACATCGATGTTTCTCTCCCTCTCTCCCTTTCTTTCCCTCTCTCTAAAAATAAATAAATAAAAACTTAAAAAGGGAAGTGCACACCTGTTTGCTTTACTGGTTACTGCCAGCCACAGCTGAACATTCTGTTCATTCTGAAGTATCAGGCCCTGTCTGTCTATTTGGCCTGTCTTTCAGAAACTGACTCACACCTCACTTCTTTCATGAGACATTCTAACAAGGAAAGGAATGCAATCTTCTGGGCCATTTGATGGAGGACAAAGTGGTTTTGCCTATAGAAGCTAGGCAATCTGGGTCAGGTCATGACTCACTCTTCCCACAATCAACTGTGATGTCCCCTTTGTCCCCCTGTCCCTCATGCTCACTGAACCTCATGGTGCCCAGGTTCCATGGCCGTCTGGAGCAGGAAATGGAGAAATGAGAAGATGGATGATCACAAGGGATATGAGAATTTCAGTGGTCTCCAAAATGACAAGGGACCGAGCCCCTGGAAGTTGAGGGTGATGGAGGTGAGGGTGATGTGCACAGGAAGTCCAGTGGATAGAGCTGAACATGCTTGGGGCCTGCTCCCCAGATGACCCACACTGGGATTTGGGAGGAATCAGTGGAGGACCCCTCATATTTCTCATCCTTCCTCCCGCCTTTGTTTCCATTGGTTACTGTTTCTCAATTTGTTACTTTGTTTTCCTCCTTACCTGCATTGCTACTTTGTTATCGGTTTCCTCCAGGCAGAGGTACATTCTTTCAGTGATAGATTTTGGGAGCACCTCGAAGGCATGAATAAACTGGATCTACCAATGAGCGACTCAGTCACTCACCACCCTAACTCCCCTGTGATACTATGTCACTGAGTCCAAAACAGCATCCCTGTCCACTCAGAGTTCCTCAGCTGTACCTTGTCTTTTTTTTATCTTCACCTGAGGATATGTTTATTGATTTTTTTTTAAAAGAGAGGAAGGTGGAGAGAGAAAGAGAGAGAAACATCGATGTGTTGCCTCCTGAAGCCCCAACTGGGGATCAAACACGCACCCTAGGTATGTGCCCTGAGAGGGAATTGAACCTTTTTGTATACAGAACAATGCTCCAACAAACTGAGCCACCAGGCCAGGGCTCCTCAGTCTTGTCCTTATCACTCTCATTCATTCAGCAGTAAAGTTTTCTTAATTTTCAGGAAACAAGTGTTCTCTTCTTGGTTATGCTGCAGCCATACCTTCCCCAGCCTCCGCCCACTGCTCTAGCAGTAACAGCCCCTAAGGCTCAGAGTGGTGAGAAACAAAAGGTGTGTGAAGAGCCCATTTTTTTCCTTGAGCTTTAGGAGAGTGAGAGAATGCATTGGAAAAGTCTAGACTGTGGGGAGCTCAGGGAAGTTCCCAGTTGAAATAAGATGGCAACTGAAAGCCTGGGGGGTGAATGAGAAAGGAATTCAAAAGTGGCAGAGTGCAGAGGGGAGAGTAAGGAAACATGAAGTAGACTGGGGACCCAAATGATCCCACTGTTCAGAGAGAACGGAAGAGGAACTTACAGAGGAAGCAGAGAAGGGGCCGTGTAGGGACAGAGCTACACGAAATGGGGAGAGGTCACAGGAGGAGCTTTCATCAGAAGGCTGCAGGGGACATTGTGAAATGCCACAGAGAAGTCACATAGAAAATTCAGGGAGAAACCAGTGGGTGTGGTAGCAAGAGATGTGATGATGCTGTCGTTTGGGGTGAGTGGTGATGGGAGGTAGGAAGTGTGAGCAGAGACAGTAGATACGACTTTCCTGGAGCTCGGCTGAGAAGGAGGGAGAGAACAACCTGCAAAGGGAGAGAACGACCTGCAAAGGAAGAGCTGAGGGGGCTTTTTAGAGGGGTCCAAAATGACCCCCTTAGAGAGAGAGAAGCTACTCGATGCGGCCTGTCTCAGAGGAGATCCTTGTGACAGAGGTGCACAGCCACACCCATCCACCTTCACAGGCTAGACAGGGCAATAGTCCGGAGCACACAGGCCTGGGTTCAGTGGTTCTTACACCTGAGCTGCATCAGAAGCATCTGTTAACACGGGGCTCATTTCAATGCAAATTTCTGAGCCTCGTCCCAAAATTTCTGACTCAACAGGTTTGGGATGGGGCCCAAGAACCTTCATTTCTAACAAGTTCTAGATGCTGCTAATGTTGTGGTCAGCAATGCCACTCTCAGAACCTCTCTCTGCCTGAGTCAAATGTTGGCTCTATACCTGCTGCCCGTGGGAAGTTGCTGAAGTCTGAGTCTCAGCTCACTCATCTGGGCTGTGGCATAATGATTACACCCACCTCACGGGTTAGAGCAGGGTCACGTGCAGGCTTACCCTAACATTTTCAGGGGCTGGGACAGAGAGAGGATCCAAATATGTACCTGTTGAAAAATTGTGACTCAGGCTGCAAACTCATCAATCTGTCTCTTCTTCTGTCTTCAGAAGTATGACATCACTACAACCTCAGGCCACTGCTCCTTGAGAGGATGCAGCGAGTGTTTCTCTGATACGACTTTCACAGACAGGCAGACAGATACTGCCTCCACAGACAGGTCTCAGTGAGGCCACAGGCCACCAGGTGGGACTCAAGGAAATTATTTTCCACTGAAATGCACCTGGGTTCTCCACCATTAAGACAAGTGGCCTCAACCTGGCAGACAGCCACCTCAACCCTCTGCCCCTGAGCTGAGCTCACTGGGACCACCAGCTGCCTCAGTAACCCTTGTAGCCGATGGCAGGCTATGCACCCTTGGGCTAAACTGGCACTGAGAACTTTTTATTATAGCAGGAGAGACTTTGAGGGAAGTGGTGAGGGAGGTTGGGGGGAGGTGGGGATGATGAGGGACGTGTTGGCTCTGCTTGCCCTTGTTTGAGGGAACCAGGGCAGCTGAAGCTCAGAGAGATGTCCTCCAGGGAGGCCTGGCTGACTGAGCAGTCATCCAGCATGTACTTCCTCTTGGCCTGCTCCAGAGTGTCAGATACCTATGGAGAGGGAGGAGGCCACTGTGGGCAGTGGGCACAAGGGAGGGGAGAGGACACAGCAGAGGGTGGAAAGAGGAAAGGCCTCTGGGGTTGTGACAAGGCCCCCAAAAGGCCCATGCCTCTTTCAGCTGCCCCCAGAGCACTCCCAACAAGTCAGTCCTATGGAATTCAGCTGTCTGCAGTCTCAGGGAAGAGGACCCTGTTTAGGAATAGTGCCAGATAGCAGAGGTCCTGGCTGGGTTCCTGGCTTGCTGTGTGATGCTGGGAATGTGGTGTTCCCAGTCTGGGCCTGCTGCCCTCTCTGTGAAATGAGGAGGAGCTGATCTCCAGAGGCCCCTCCAGCTCAAACATCTTATATTCTGTGAAATCCGTGTGAACGTTGCCATGGAGACATCAAAGAGGAACTGCTGCAGCACTGATTGTAACTTCTACCCCAAAGAGAAAACACTAGAAAGCAGGTGACATCAGAGCTGTGATCCCTCCTATGCCCAGGGATGTGCTCACCTTGGCCAAGATGAGGTCATCACCAGGCAGGTGGTAATGGACCATCCCTTGGTGCTCATCTTCCAGGATGCTGCCTGAACAAGGGAGAAAATGTGTGCCCATTAGGTCCCAGCTGGGACCAAGGGAGGGTGGCCTGGGCCCACAGAACTGCAACCCTCTTCATAGGGGTCAGGAATGTGGGACTGGTAGGGGCAAGGCTCAGATGCCCTCTGTGCAGTGTCACACACCTGCGAAGGTCAGGTCCACAAATGCCTTGAATTCCTTCAGTGCCCCGTGCTGCCCATCTCTCCTGACCTTGGCCCTCAGGGAGTAGCTGCTGACAAACTTGCTCTTGAGGTGCTGTGGGCTGCCCAGGCACTTGAACTGACCCTGCACCATGATGGCCAGCCGGGTGCACAAGGCCTCACATTCCTCCATGCTGAGGAGAGAGGGTGCAGGCCTGACACAGGGCTGGGGTATGCTGTCACCCACCCTCTGTGTCAAAGGCTGGGTGTCAACACCCAGATTAGAGGTGGCCCATGTGTACTACAGCCTGGGGATTCTGTATCAACTGATGTCAGGTTTCTCTCCACCCAGCCCCTCCTAGGCCATCCCTCCCACAGGCCCCGTCCTGGTTCATCCACTGACCCACAAAGCCCCCAGCTCTACCTGTGGGAGGTGATGATGATGCCCTTGCCGGACTTGCTGACTCTCACCACAGCACCCCAGAGAGGGCGGCAAGCTATGGGGTCTATGCCAGTGGACGGCTCATCCAGGAAGATGACTGTAAGTGCTCCAGGCAGGGCGATGCCAGTGCTTAGCTTCCTCTTGTTGCCACCACAGGGGACAGAGGGGAGGAAGGTTGGGGTGCACGGCAATTGTCAACCTCCAGTGGTCCAACCCTCCCCCCTTTTGCTCCTCTGTCCAGAAAGTGCTCACACTCACTGATGGGGCTTTTAGTAACAGGGCCCACCACCTTCCCCCAGGATGGCACTGTAACTTCACTGTCCACTCTGAGTGTAAACCATTCCCCTGGATTTAGGGACCAATCCAGGTGAGTATATGGTCAACGAGTCTCCTTTGAGGATCCCTAGAGGTACTGGGCATAAGGGCAAAGTACCATTTTATTTATTTATAATGTGTAATTCTTTTATTATTCTGTAAAAGGTAACAGAATATACAGAACAAAACTTTCCCTTTTTAAAACTAATGTTACAAACCCATATTATGGCTTACACATAAATACTATACTCTATGGCTAATCATAATTAAGTGTGTAAGTCCAACAATGTAGCCCTCTCACTGTTAAAACAAGAAAACAAAAAGTTTATCCAAGCGTGGAGTGTCCTTCTGTGTTGCTCATCTTGAATGATCACAGGATTTTGTCAGTTTTGGGGGCTACCACTGCATGTGCACATTTGTGGGAAAGTGTGCTTCAGACTCGGTTTTCAAAATAATTTTTACCCCTCAAAAATATACATATACAAAAATGCATCCTTCACAAAAATGAGTACAAATCAATCAGTCTGAGCTAATTTCAGAAAAGTATGGCACACAATGGAAGCCATGATGTGGTTTTCTTTAATTATACTGAAGTTTGTATCACACATGTTAGCATGGAGTTTATTGTTAAGACTTTACAAGCATCTTTCCTTAGTTCAGCCAGCCCTGTTCCAAGCATAAGAAATTCATTAATCATCATCATCATCATCAGGCCTCTTTGGCACTATGATACAAATGGGAAACTGAGCTAGGAACGCTTCCACTGGTCCCAGTCCCAGAATATTCCCACTGAAATAACTACTCTCTTTTTAAAGAAACTGGAGTATGAGGAGGGGACCAGATTTAGAGAACTACTCAGCACAAATGCAAGTTTCGGTCTGTGTGTGACCTTCTGTGAGCTCAAGCGAGAGGCTCCGCCTGCCCGGAGTGGACCTTCGTGTGGCCTGGGACTCCCCGACGCGCTACTTTCTTGTGACCTGCCAGCTCTGCCGCAGCGTCTTGCACTTGTCCTGGCCTTGCCTCATGTTCTCATTGGGGATGATGTTGTGGGTCCCCTTGTTCTCGTCTCTGGGACAGCTCACTGGACAGGGTCATAAGCTGCTGCAGCACACGTTCTTTCTTGGCCTGGGTAATCTGCTTCTCCTCACTGTGGTTATCTAGGATGCCCTCACGGGATACAGCTCAGCACTGTAGGCCGTGCACTTCGTGCCCTCCTCCTGCAGGTTCTCTCGGATGTGGCAGCTCACCAGCGCGTGCACAGAAGGCGGGCAGGGCTGTGGTCAACCAGGTGCAGCTCTTCCTTGGTATCCAGCATGTTGTACTCAGCTTCTTTGACTCTGTGCTGCTGCTCCTTGACCTTGTCCTCCTTATGGCTAAGCATCTCTTCCAGGAGGGCAATCATGGTGGTCTACTTGGTAAGTTCTGCAGCCAGCTGCTCCTGGCTTTTTGCTGACCCAGCTCCTCCTTGGCTGCAGTGCAGTGCAGTCAAGGGTTGGCCTCCAGGCACTGGGCTCCTTCTGTGTGCTTCCTCTCCTCCTCCAGCTGCAGGGCCAGAGGGCCATTTTAGCTAACTTTTAAAAAATGAACACACAGCATTTACAGTGTATGAGGCACTATACTAAATAATGCAAATGTTAACTATTCTTCAAAATATGTAAGAAAACACAAAAATCTGCTTGAAATCAAAGCCAAGAGTGAGGGAAAAGCCAAGGAGAACATCCCTGAGCCCTGGTCATCTCTGACTTCCCAATCTGGGGAGTGGGGTACAACAGCAAATGTTCAGGGGGTACTATGCACAAGTCTGAGAGTTCAGGGACTCAGGACATGTGTGGCCTGGCTTTGTTTAAGCTGACTGGAGTTGACTTAATGCCACTGGCAACAGAAGATTGAGGAATACCCCCAGGATTCTCAGCAGAACAAGAACAGCTCAGATGCCTCAGACACAGCAGGATAAGGTAATGTGTGCTTGAAATGGAAGCCTACCAAAATCAGAACTTTGTGTAGTGGCAGGAAGAATGGTCTGTCCTTTCCCTGCCAGGACAGTAACACCTGTGGTGCTGCTACCTGACCTCAGCCACATAACTGCCCAGGGCTTAGAAGAAGCAGTGCCTCAGGGCAGCCAAGACCATTCACCTATTCTTACAGGAAGGCTACCTCCTTGCTAATTCATGAAGTAGCATGGACTGCACAGCTGCCCTCAGCCTGGGCCTCATGGGCTTTGCCCTACACTTATACCCCAGCACTGAGCAGAGCTGGAACACAGCTTATTACTGGAGGTGGCAGGCCTGAGGGAGCTCCAACTCTTACCTGTGGGTCCTCACCAGCTCGTCTGAGTTTGTGTTCGTGAGTAAGTCATCAAGAATTTGGTCCACACAGGCACTGATATGGCGGCGCCCAGGGCTGCCCCGCAGCTGGGCCTACATGACCAGCGGCTCCCCGCCTGTCACGTGGTCCAGCAGGCCCCAAACTGGGGGCAGTAGCGAACCCACTCCTGCACCTGGGGTTGGACGAGCCCGAGAGGGAGGCACATCAGAAGGAAAGCTGCCAACTGAACAACTACCTTGGCCTTGCCCCAGCCCCGGCTCCTGCCTCTGTCCTGTGCATACCCACATTTGCCACGTGTGCAGACATGTGCCTCCGGGGTGAGTGGTACAAATGCAGACTGTTGGTGTCTATAAACAGGTGCACACGGGGCTGGAGGGCTTACTCAGTGCCCTACCTCCCGCCCACCTGGCATGAAACCTCGGCGCCCAGCAGCTCCCTACTTCTTGTCTCCTTTCAAGTGTCCAGGCAATAGAAGGTGCTTTATTTTTTCCCTTTTACAAGTATTTCCTGTTAGACAGTTAGAATCTTTTGTTGTTCCCCTGCCCCAGGCCTTGTGTGGTCAGTTTGGTGTGCACCTCCAGAACTCTGCATGGCGGCACTCTCCTTGCAGAGAACCATTTCATGTTGTTTCTGCCAGACAGTATCATACCGTAACTTGCTTGTCTAGCTCAAAAAAATGTCTCAAAGCTCTTCCTTGCTCAATAAACACAGACCTACTCTGACTCAGTTTAACTGTGACTTGGTCATCCAGGGAAGGTTTCTAGATTTTACTTAATTGATTATAAAAAAATTAGACACATTTGAGTTATTTCCAGATTTTTGCCATTGTAAACTTTCAGGGAACCACACAGGTTTGTGCCCATGTTCGAACACTCCTCTGGAGTAGATAATGCAAATAGAGCATCATTTTTGAAAACTAACAAATTTTCTTTCCGCATTTTCCTCCCCGCTTTATGTAGCTGGATGGCTTGGGCTCTGGGGCCCAAGGAGAAGTGCTGAGAAAAAAAACAGACGACTTGAACAAAAGATGCTTCAAATGCTTCACTATTAAATACGAAGATTTCTGGTAGATTGTCTTTATCAAGGGATTTTAACCTAATGTTTCTTCTATCTCTGGTTTGCTATTTTTTTTTAATTATGAGTTGGTATTGTGTTTTTTTTAATGCCTTATTAGCGTCTATTAATAAATATTTTTCTCCTTTCATCTATTAAGGTAGTGATTTATATTGTTGGATTTTTCTGCTATTGAATCTTACTTACATTTCTGGGATAAACCTGACTTGATAATAATTTTTATCCTTTCAATTTACTACTAAATCTGTATTGTTAATACTTTATTTAGGGTATTTATGTTCCTACTGGAAACTGGCCCATGGTTTACTTTGGTCCTTGTCTGGCTTTATCGTCACTTATGAATTGGTAGCGCCCCCTCTTCTCTCCTGCGATTCTGAATGCTTCTCCAAGAAGGAAATGACCTGCTTGGGGGTAGTTGGTAGGCTTGTTCATTAATCCCTTTCAGCCTAGACTTTTTAAAAGAATATTTTACTAATTATTTTTGGACAGAGGGAGGGGAGGGAGAAAGAGAGGGAAAGAAACATTAATGTGTGGTTGCCTCTCTCATGCCCCACACTGGGGAACCCAGCCCACAACCCAGGACGGGAATTGAACCTGCACAGGTCAGTGCTCAATCCACTAAGCCACACCAGCTGGGGCCCTTTCAGCCTAGACTTTTAATAGAAGGGTTGGGTCTTTGACCATTATTACTATATATATTTTTATCCTCACCAGAGGACACTTTTGTTTGATTTTTAAGAGAGAGAGAGGAAGGGAGAGAGAGAAACATTGATGCAAGAGAAACATCAATTGGTTGCCTCAGGACGTACCCAGACTGGGGATCCCTGTGGGGACTGGAGGTCACACACACCCATGCCAGGACCAGGGATGAACCCACAGCTTAGGTATGTGCCCTGACCAAGGGATTGAACCCACAACCTTTTGGTTACGGGACAATGCTCCAACCACTGAACCACACCAGCCAGGGCTGACCATTATTTTAATTTCCTCTCTGGTTTTGGTCTATATAGATACATTTCCTATTTGTTCTTGAAGATATTTATTTTAGAGAGGGGAAGAGAGGGAGAAAGAGAGGGAGAGAAACATCAGTGTGTGTTTACTTCTCACACACCCGCACAGGGGACCTGGCTCGAAACCCACCCAGGCATGTGCCCTAGACTGGGAATTGAACTGGCAACCCTTTGGTTCGCAAGCCAGTGCTCAATCCACTGAGCCACATCAGTCAGGACCAGGTTTTCTATTTCTTAAACCAATTTTGGGATAGAAGTCTTGAAAATGTAATTTAACTTAGGAAAATTAAGAAATGTGGTGTTTCTTACACACCTGAGTTTGGCATATACCTGTTGCCATGGTGGTCATCTAGGATGGCCAGGGAGCCCTGTTCAGCGCACAGTGGCACCACAGACTAAAGACAACTTCACAGTGCAGCAAAGTAATTCTGAGGCAGTGAGTGACTCAGACAGAAATGAGTGTGGATTCTCAGAAGTCACTGCTGATTCTTGGAATAACAACAGGTATGATAATACTATATTTTAGAAGATGTGAAAGAATGCTTTAAAATAGTTGTACAGATAAAGGGTGGTGAGCAGAAAGCTCACAAAGGTAGAGAGCAGGGATGTAGCTTCGTTAGAGCTTTCTAATGATATTAATTCAAGTGAGACTTCTAGGAAAAAGAAGCAGAGGAGAAGGTTTAACATGATTTAAATTTCATATTTACAGCTATGAATTTTTATAAACTGCCAAGAGGTAATGTGCAGATGGGTTCCATATGCACCCCTATGATCATAGCAATGCTATTTACAATAGCCAAGTGCTGGAAGCAACCTAAGTGCCCACCAGTAAAATGAGTGGATCAAAAAACTGGTACCTTTACACAATGGAATACTATGCAGCAGAAAGAAAGAAGGAACTCATACCTTTTGTGACAGCATGGATGGAATTGGGGAATATTATGCTAAGTGAAATAAGCTGGTTGGTGAAAGACAAATACCATATGATCTCACCTACATGTGGAACCTAATCAATAAAACAAACAAGCAATCAAAATATAACCAGAGACATTGAAATAAAGAACAAACTGACAGTAACCAGAAGGGCGGAGGTAGGTGGGTAACAAGGGAAAGAAAGGGAAGGGTCATCAAGGAACATGTATAAATGACCCCATGGACACAGCCAAAGGGGTGTGGGATTGAGGGTGGGAGGTGGGGGTGGGTGGGGTGGGATATAGTGGTGGGAGGACATGGAGACAATTGTACTTGAACAACAATAAATAAAATAATAAAATAAAATAAAATAAAATAGTTGAGCTGCCATTCCAGATGAACTGACTTGCATGCCTTTTGCCTCAAACCTCTGGGCTGTTAAAACAGGGCAAAATAACATTTGGACTGGGCCTAAAGCAACGCTACGTCCCAAAGAACTATTTGTAAGGATAACAAGAAAGCAGATATTACTACTATGGGGCTGATAACTACCGGCCTGAAAATTAAAAATATTATACAGAATTAACGTCACTGCATTAGCTTATCTGCACCAATAGAAATGCCTTCCTTCTATTGATGTAATTGTTCCCTTCCCTTTCCCATAAACACCCATTGCCTTTGTCTCCTAATTGGAACACTGTTTGGGCTTCTGCCTGAATCAATGCTTCCTGAATAGCTATTCTTTGGTCTCAAATAAATGCTTGTTGCCTCTCACTTTGGCCTTTTATTTTTGGGTTAACACCAGAGAGCTCCCTAAGGTCTCTATTTAGTCAACCCCTTGCCCCCAAGCTCTGAGGCAACTGCTTTTCTGACTCTGTCCTCAGGATCACAGGGTGTGCTGTCTTCTGCTCAGCACTGTATCGTCATAGACATCTACATTACTCCATGTGTAAGCAGCTGTTCCCTTTTTGTTGCTGAGCACAATCCCTCGGATGAGTATAACCACCCTTTTCATCCATTCTCCTGCAGACGGAGGTTTGGGACATGGCCAGTTTGGTGCTTTTCCAACTATGGCTGCTGAGCACTGCCTCTCAGAGGTCTCTGGCAGACACATGCTTTCAGGAGTATAGCTTCTGTAGATGCCGGAGGAAGAAGCAAAGTTCTGTGTCGTGTGTAAATATGATGGTTCTCACCTTTTTCACTTGTGATTGAGACAAGAATAAAGGGTCCAATGCTCAAGAAGGTGAGCGTTATGATGAGCTTACCACAAGCACCACGCACGTCATCAAAGCAGAAGCTGGTCAGGGAGATGAAGGGAATGATAGCCAAGCAATAGAGCATGAGCATCAAGATAGCAGCAGGGATGTTTTCCTGGTATGTAAAAGCTTCTTCACTGTAGTACAAAAACACCACCTTAGGAAAAGTGTGGGGAGAATTTGAAAAGACACTAAGTCAATCCTAAGCATTAGACAAAAGCATGATAATATCAATTTTAAAAATGAGGTGTTAGTAATGTGGCCCAGGCAACTTCCTTCATCCTACAGTATGGAGGCAGCAGGCTCTGCCCCTGGAAATCAGGGGCTCAGAGACATTTACAAAGCACCTAGGCAGAACAAAGGAGGACGTGAGCTGTTCTACACAAATGACCAGGGGGTCGTCAAGCTGCACAATTCAGTCACAAACACTCGCATCCTCAATGCTCTATGTAAGAGATGAAGATTCTCCACGCCAGTAGGAGGGCTAGAGAGGAAGTCAACTTACATGAATATGTTTAGGTGAATTGACTCTCTTCTTTTGGAAAATAAATAGTTTGGTAAATCAAATTCTCCATGTCCCTCCTCCATCCCCATTCAAGTTTCCTGGAGTCAGGCAACTTGCTTACAGACTCACTACTGATCAGGTTCACTGCATCCTACAACCTATGGTCTCGAGGGTGGAGCTACAAAAGATGCCTCATACCCATGTTCCTGGGGTACTGAGGAAGCCATCATGTTGACAATCAGCATCCCTGTGGGCTGAGGCCTGGAGAAATACTGGAGTTAACAATCTACCCACTTCTCCACACTCCAAGAAGGGCAAGTGTGGCAGCCTTTGCAGAGGTCCAAAGTGAGTCTTACGCAATTCAGATAGGATCAGTCACTTTATAAACCTGTGGGACAGGACCACCAGACACTACTGCAGGAAGTCTGAATCAGGCACGGAGAGCTCAACTTTGTAAGAAAATTTTAGTCATTCTAAGAGAAGAGTGATTCTGAGAAGTTCATGAGATTGTCAACAAAAGCTGTGGCCCCCGCCAGTACCCTGGGGTCATACACGTCTTAAAGAGCTTCAGGGCCATTCCAGCAGCCCAGAGAGGAAAGGGGCGTTGGAGCCCTGAGGTCTCTAAACTGTTGGGGGTGGAGTCCTTTGGGAGATATGGGCAGATGTGGGATATCCGCAGGCACTCTTGGGGAGCTCTGCAGAGGGCCTCAGCAGTGGGGCAACAGTCACAGAAAGTGACACTAGCTGTTAATTATGCTCCCTTGGCAAACACAAACTGATAGGTTCAGGGTAAAACCAGGTTAGAGAACCAGCTTAGATTTTCTGGAGTTGAGATTTCTTTCTTTCTTTCTTTCTTTCTTTCTTTCTTTCTTTCTTTCTTTCTTTCTTTCTTTCTTTCTTTCTTTCTTTCTTTCTTTCTTTCTTTCTTTCTTTCTCTCTTTCTCTCTTTCTCTCTTTCTCTCTTTCTCTCTTTCTCTCTTTCTCTCTCTCTCTCTCTCTCTCTCTCTCTCTCTCTCTCTCTCTTTTTTCTTCTTCTTCTTCTTCTTCTTCTTCTTCTTCTTCTTCTTCTTCTTCTTCTTCTTCTTCTTCTTCTTCTTTTGGAGTTGAGATTGCTATCAGGACACCACTTAGAGGGTTAGAAATATTGATGACAAGCTATAAAAAGTCTAATGTTAATCTATAAAAGAGCAGCATTAGCACCCACCATGAGAAAGAAGTACCAGGGATTGGATGTAGCATACTCTCCTGGGAAGACAGACTCCATGTACCAGGCCACCAAGCTGTGCAGGAAAGAGTCCACTAGTACCATCAGCAGCACCTGAGTGAATTTAAACTCTCCATTGACACTGCCCATGTTCCTCCACTGGATGCCTGTGCTTGTTCCAAATTAAGGAGACCTGTCACTACAAGCAAGACAATGAAAATTTATAAAAAGGACACTTTGGTATTAATATGATGACATCCTTGTTTTATTTCTTACTTGTCTCAGAAGTTAAGGAGGAAAGAAAGATGCTACTTACTGTGCCTCTTCAAAACTAAAAACAGTCTAGTAAATAGTAAATTAATAAATAAATACATAAATGGGAGCCCTGAGTGACAAACCCAGCTAGCTTCTCCACAAACATGCAGGTTCCGATTTTAAGAAGAGGTCAAAATGTTCCAACCACACAAGCACAGAGTGGGTCCATTAAGCCCCAACACAGAGCTCTGCTTCATTGTAGTCAGTTGATTCCTGCTCAAGATTTGAACTGAAAACACTGCACCAGACTTGTTGAGAAAACGTACAGAGGAATTTCACCACTTCACTCTCTGCTTCGAACAAATAGGTCAGATGAGTAGGATAATCCAATCCATCGAAGGGATGGGGATTCTTAAAAAGAAATATTGTTCTTGGATTTCTAATGTCACCAATCATATCCTTAGAGTTTCCTTCCTGCTTATGACCGTATGCATGTTCATTTCCTTCAGCTACAATAGCAGACACAGCATTTGTGAGTTACTTTGGCCTTTCAGGAAGAAACACTAATCTGAGCTCAATGAGGGCGGAGTGCTTTCAAACCAAGGGAATCACATGACTGGTTCTGGTGAGTGATCCCAAGAACTCACCCCATTTCCCTCAACTTTCAACAGATAGGCTCCATAAAGTGCCCAAATACCGTTTTAAATCGACTTTTTCCCTCTGAGTATTTATAGATTCTGTAGTTTCATCATTGCTTTATTAAAGAAAATCACTCACTTTCTTTTTTTTAAAAGATTTTATTTATTTATTTTTAGAGAAGGAAGGGAGAGGGAGAGAGAGAAACATCAATGTGCGGTTGCTGGGGCACATGGCCTGCAACCTAGGCATGTGCCCTGACTGGGAATTGAACCTGCGATGCCTGGTTCGCAGCCCACTCTCAATCCACCGAGCTACACCAGCCAAGGTGAAAATCACTCACTTTCAATAAATTTTGGTAAACTTAACATCCTGTGTTAAGTTTGAAGAACTGTTACCCCATTTAGACTACCCCAACTTAACAAAGAAGTTCATTGATAGGTGATGCCTCTAACTGGGTCATTGGAGGTTATCCCGCTGGTAAGTCAGGGGATGTAATGTACAGCATAGGGAATACAGTCAATAAAATGTAATAACTATGTTCAGTGAATGATGGTCACTATACTTATCGTGATCACTTCATAACATGTATAAATGTCTAATCACTATGCTGTACATCGGAAACTAATATAATATTGTATGTCAACTATAATTTAAAAATAAAATTAAAGAAGCTAACATTGAGCAATGAAGGTACTTGCAAAAGTGTTCACAGCAGTGAGACCAGTACATTCTATAAGTACTAAAACCCCACAGAGTTCAGCAGCCCCTACATTTTAATTGATATGTTGGCTGTAATCTTCTGCAATGACTGTAAGTATTCTGAGGAATTCCTCAAACTCCAGAAACATAGGACAAATGAAAACTTGGGCTTGTGTTCCAACTGTGGAAATTGTAAGGAAGTCAGAATACCTCTGATGGAAGGTTCTCTAGACCAACCCAAGGCTATGAGAATAAAATATGGTGTATGTAAACAATACTACATCATCTATAAAGTTCTGAAGTGTTATCTGAACTTCTAATCATAAATCTAAGTATTTCATATCTATGAAATTACATAGATACAGGCATAGGATTTCCTAAATCACCGATATGCTTTAGTTTTTCTCCCAAACAGCATTGTAAGCTGCATGGTGTGAACAGTATCCTACTTCAGTGCTCCTTGCAGGACCTACCAGAGCTGTAAGCACACTGTAAATGTTCAGAGCACTGTATAAAATGTGCCACTTATGTGTATTTGGAAATGAAGGTCAGATTTGCTCATCAGCTATGGCAGCTTACCTTGGAGAAGGTGAGGTTCCCCTTTTGTCTCAAATGTGGAGATGAATCGGACTCCCCGTGCCATGACAACATTCCAGAGGAGACAAAAGATAATCTTCTGGAAGCGGCTTCTCTGGGCATAGCTGAAAGTGAGTTACATGCATGGGAGATGAGTGAACACGAAGATGATGCCTCCTGAGGCAGTTGCAACATGGGCTGCAAATCCAAAGGGAGAAAATGAGAAGAGTTTCATCATAATGCACGAGGAAGCACGACACAGCCCCTTCCCCTGGCCACAGAAAGGAACGCGCCTCTGCGTTTGTCTCAGCATTCCAGAAGGGGTGCAATCTTTTAAGAAATTTTGATAGAAACTTTTTATATTTCCACTTTCACTATCAAAAGACTGAGTATTTGTGGTGCTTAAAAAATGACTGAATCCTCATATAAAGGCACAAATAACTAACTGCCTAAAACTCCCTCTGTGTAAAACTGCATTAATACCTCCTACAGGAGGTTTTAACTGGATTAAAATCCTCTTCTTCAAAGATGAGTGGTAGATTTTACAACATTTATTAAGCATTGCCTGGCTCTGTGTCAAGCACTCGATATAAAGCATCTTATTTAATCTTCATGACCTCCCTGTTTTACAGAGGACAAAATCAAGGCTTAGCTACATTAAAAAAAAATTCTCAACGTCATGGAGCTAGGCAATTGTGGATCAAGGATTCAAGAATTTCCAAGCTCTAAGATAGTTGCTCCAGATTTGGAGATAAGTCTGATCTGACTGAAGTCTGGGATATGAACTCAAATTAAATGCAAGCATTTAATTTCCAGGAAGTTAAAAGAAGAAGAATCGAAAATGTAAGGATCACATACATGAAAAAAAGAGACACAGTTAAGACATCAGACAGCCCTTTGCTGAACCGGAGTACATGAACTATGGCTAATCTGGATCTTCAATAATTTCTCTGTTTTTCAGTTTCTTCTTTTGTAAAAGTGGTAACAATTGCTGACATTTACTAAGTCTTAATATACCAAGTATTGTCCTCAGCAGTTTACATGTAATATCCCACTTAATCCTCATAATTAAGTTAGATGTACTATTGTTTTCCAACTGCACAGGTGGGAAGTGAACGCACAGAGTCATGACTTGCTCAAAGTCAGGGTCCACACTGAGAGGCAAAAACAGCATTCTAAGGCCAGAGCAAGAACTTTCAACCTCAGAGAGGAAGGGGTAAAGACTGCTGTCCATTTGAAGAGTGGGAAGAGGTTTGGAATAGCTGTCTGAGAGAGATGTGGGACAAACCGATGAGGGAATGTGGTTGGTTTGCAAGGCAGTGTCCTGAGGACCCCACTTGAGGATCAGAGGCCTAAATGAAAAGACCAGTACACACAGTGGAGAGTTTTTCTCCAGCTGCTCAGATATAGGTGCGGAGTAGACAGGGAGTTAGTTTAACCAGGGTTGGAGTTTTGCAGTAAAAGTTAAATGGAGAACTGATGGGTTAAAGGTGTTATCATAGTACTGGGCCATGGGATCAGAGCTGGGTACAGAAGCAAGCAAGGCACATGATAGGATGATGAATAGTGAAAAAGTGCTAGGGCCAATGGATTAGAGAGGTCTTGGATGGGAGTCAAAGGATTATGGGGGAGGGGCGTGTCAGGTACAAAGGTAAAGCAGCCAGTCCTGGCTGGGTGGCTCAGTTGGTTAGAGTGTTGTGCTATACACCCAGGATGCACGTTCAATCTCCAGCCAGGGCATACACAAGAAGCAACCAATAAATCCATAAGTAAGTGGAATCACAAATCAATGTTTTTCTCTCTCTCTAAAGTCAATTAAAAAAATTTTTTTAATGAGGAAAGGAGGTAAAAAGAGAGAGACAGTGGGAGTCGAGAATGGAATATTTAGGGATGAGACTTGTTACTGGAAAGGCTAAGGTTTAGGGAATGTCTGTGGGAGCATGGGGGCACTAATGTGAAGTAGAGGAAAGTATCATTGGAAGGAGCAGGCCCAGGATCTGAGAGGAGAGCTGGACCACCAACAATCGTACAGCAGTAGTCAGTGGAGAGAAATACAGTGACCCAGGAGCTAAAATTCTTCAATGAACAAGTGGGAAGAACAAGGTGCAAAATATGACTTCAGTAAAAAGTAGCACTTGGTTTAGTTGGATGACACCCATTTTAAAGGGGTAAGTTTTTTGGGCAAGAAGGGAAGAGGAATAGTCTGGAGGCAGCAATCAGGACCAAGGATAGACCTTCCTCCCTTTAGGCCTTGCGGTGGCACAGGGTGTGAGGTGTAGGCGTCCCAGCAAACTTCTTGATTACCCGGGAAGTGTTTCTTGGGCATTGTTATGAATCATGGCTCTTTACATTTCATATGATTCAATTCACTGCAATCATCATTCTTTTTTTTAAGACACTCTTATTCAGCATCATGATCAGACTATTACATTTAGTGATCAACAGCATGAGTGCAAAAAGAAAAAAAAACTACATTAAAAACCCTTTGTTGGAATGCTTTACACTTTCCGCAAAAAAGAAACTAAAATAACCTGTTATACAGTTAGTCACAAATACAGTTCTCACGTTTTTTTTTTCCCCACTCACACGAGTGTTGTCTAAAACATGTCTTCTTTGCAGCAGCCAGGCCCTGCCACCGCTGTGCTTGGCTGAGTCCACAAGTCTGCTGCAACCTGGAGCTGCCTGTCACTTCTCCGGCCCTCCTCTCCTGCTGAGCTTTCTTTCCTGGCAGCAATTAAGACCCGTGCCACTGCCATAGCTGCTGCCGCTGCTGGAACTGCCACAGCCACCTGGGTTTTGTGGTTTGGCAAAGCGTTGGCCTCCTCCACCACAGGGCCCAGAGCGTCTGCCTCCAAAGTTTCCTCCTTTTATGGGTCCATAATTTGAAGATTGATTGTTGTAATTACCAGAATCATTATAGCTTCCGCCACTTCCAAAGTTGATTCCATCATTACCAAGTCCATGATAGCCACCCCCACTGACACCATACCCACCATCACCATGGCTGCCACCAAAGCCAGCTTGACCGCTGAAGTTTCCTCCATGACCAAAGTTGTCATTCCCACCAGAACCACCTCCACGACCACCTCTATAGTTGCCAGAACCACTTCAGCCTCGGGCTGGATGACGCACTAGCCATCTCTTGCTTAGATGGGGCTTTCCTTCCGCCACAGTGTGGCCGTTCACAGCGTAGTGTTTCTGAATGACAGTCTTGTCTACAGAGTCATGGTCATCAAAGGTTACAAAAGTGAAGCCTGCCTTCTTGCCGCTGAAATCAGACATGATTTCAGTCACTTCGCTTTCCCCATACTGTTCAAAATAATCTCTTAGGAGATGTTCTTCAGTGTCTTCTTTAACACCACCGACAAAAATCTTGTTCACAGTGAAGTGGGCACCCGGTCTTTGAGAATCTTCTCTAGAGTCAGCCCTCTCTGGTTCCACAACTCTTCCGCCCACCTCCTGTGCCTCCATTCCGGGCTGCACCCCCTCCTCCACAGGGGCGTCGTGACAAACCCAGGGCCCTGGAGCGCTTGGTGTTTGGATCTCATCACCACACAGTCCGTGAGGGTCCCCGTTGCTCACCACGGCTCCTCAGACTCTCGTCTGTTGTTTCAAAGCTCCGACCTCCTACAAAGAGCTTCCGTAGCTGTTCCTGCTGTTTGGGAGACTCGGACTTAGACGTGACGACTGCGGGAGAGGGGACTTCAACGATGCTTCTCAGCGGTGTCCACTGGCAGAAAGGAGCAATGTAATGAAGGTATCTAATCATCATTCTTTTTGATGTTCAAAATGTCCTGTCTTTGGTGAGTGGAGGCATCTTCATGTTGACTCTTTCATCTTTTAGACGTCATGCCCACTGGTCTTTGAGAGCTTCCCTGCTGCAGTACACAATGTCCAATGCTTATATTGGACATCTCCCACCTCAGACCTTGAATCAGCTATTTCTCCAGAAGCTCTTCCCTCTTAGAGGCATTCAGAGGCCACAGTCTGGGCACTAAGGCATTTGCTGCTACTAGGCTGTCATTAATTTTAGGTCTTTTCAGTGTGCATAGTGAGGGAATACATTTTTTCTTTTTCTTTCTTTCTTTTTTGCTTTGGATAGACAAAGAGGGAGAGAGAGGGAAACATTGATTTGTTGTTCCACTTATTTTTGCACATTCATTGGTTGATTCTTTTATTTTATATTTTTTATTTTAGCAAGAGGAGAAGGGAGGGAGAAGGAGAGGGAGAGAAATATCGATTGGCTGCCTTCTGTACGTGCCCCAACTGGGAACCCAACCTGCAACTCAAGCATGTGCCCTGACTGGGAATTGCATCCTAACTGGGAATCAAACCAGCAATTTTTTGGTTTGCTGAATGATGCCCAACAAACTGAGCCACACCAGCTGGGGTTCATTGGTTTATTCTTTTATTCTTCTTTTTTTTTTTTTTTGGTTGATTCTTGTATGTGCTCTGACTGAAGACCAAACCTGCAACCTTGGTTGTATCGGGATGACACTTGAATCTACTGAACTACCTGGCCAAGGCAAGAAAATACATTTTTATTCTTAAGATAACTCTCACAAAGGATATATAACTTAAATATGTATATTTAAACTCTTTATATATATTTAATAAGTAAATATGTATTTAAACTCTTTGCCTGAGGATAGAGAGGGAGAGGAAAACATCAATGTGAGAGAGAAACATCAATCGGTTGCGTGGCATACATGCCCTGACTAGGGATTGAACCCACAACCTTTTTTGGCGTATGAGACAGTGTTCCAACTAACTGAGCCACCTGGCCAGGGCTAAAATAGGTTTTAAAGCCATTTGAAGTAATTCTTTCACCGTGGGAATAAAACCTTTATTTCTGTTGCTTTAAATTTTAAAAAGAGCCCTGGCTGCTGTAACTCAGTGGATTGAGCATGGGCTGCGAACAAAGCATCAGCAGTTCGATTCCCAGTCAGGGCATATGCCTGGGTTGTGGGCCAGGTCCCCAGTGGGGGCCATGTGAGGCAACCACACATTGACATTTCTCTCCCTCTCTTTCTCCCTCCCTTCCCCTCTCTCTAAAAATAAATAAACAAAATCTTTAAAACATTTTTAAATTGCTTTTATAATTTCCTTATTTATTTATTTATTTTTCAAATCATGTACAGAATAGTCTTCCCAGAAGTGTCCAATCCTAATTTCTGAAACCTGTGACTATGTTATTTTAAATGGCTATAGGGACTTTACAAATATGATTAAGAATCTTTTTCAAAATTAAAAAATATATATTTTATTGATTATGCTATTATACTTGTCCCATTTCCCCCCTTCATTCCTCTACACCCTGCACACCCTCTCCCACCCACATTCTCCCCCTTTAGTTCATGTCCATGTGTCATAAGTTCTTTAGCTTCTACATTTCCCATACTATTCTTGTCTTCCCCCTGTCTGTTTTCTACCCACCATCTATGCTACTTATTCTCTGTACCTTTTCCCCCTCTCTCCTCCCCCCACTCCCCTGTTGCTAACCCTCCATGTGATCTCCATTTCTGTGGTTCTGTTCCTGTTCTAGTTGTTTGCTTAGTTTGTTTTTGTTTTTGTTTTGGTGTGGTTGTTAATAATTGTGAGTTTGCTGTCATTTTACTATACATGTTTTTTATCTTCTTTTTCTTAGATAAGTCCCTTTAACATTTCATATAATAAGGGCTTGGTGAAGATGAACTCCTTTAACTTGACCTTATCTGAGAAGCACTTTATCTGCCCTTCCATTCTAAATGAAAGCTTTGCTGGATAGAACAATCTTGGATGTAGGTCCTTGCCTTTCATGACTTTGAAGACTTCTTTCCAGCCCCTTCTTTTTTTTTTTTTTTTTTTTTTTTTTTTTTTTTTTTTTTTTTTTTTTTTTTTTTTTTTTTTTTTTTTTTTTTT
>PVIA01006973.1:0-89545 GCA_004024845.1 Tonatia bakeri
GAGAGAAACATCAATGTGTGGTTGCTGGGGGCTGTGGCCTGCAACCCAGGAATGTGCCCTGACTGGGAATCGAACCTGCAATGCTTTGGTTCGCAGCCCGAGCTCAATCCACTGAGCTACGCCAGCCAGGGCCACATTTTTATTTTAAAGCTATAGCTGAATAGAGCATAAACTGAAATATATGTTTTTCACTTGGATAGTAAGGCATAGGTAATTGTAGATAATGCTCATAACTTTAATTGGTACAAACTTAACCAATAGAATTCTATGAAGCATCTTGTTTTTACCTTGCTCTGAGTTCGATTAGTTCTTAATTCCCATAGTACTGTGTAGAACACTATATGAAACTAACAAATCAGTTGAGTGGCTACTGAGTACCAGACTCGATCAGACCTGACGGGGAACATCAGGCACTGGTCTGCCTTCAGAGATCCCACAGGTTGGGTGTAGCAGTAGCCATTAATCTGTGAAAAGATAACTAATATGATAGGCCACAGTGCTGGCCATCACAAGAATGACAAGGACAGTAAGTTCAGTGGGAAATCAGGAGGAAAATTTCATTTTGAACTTGGTTAGGGAGGACTATGAGGAAAGATGTTGTTTGAGCTGCTTCTTAAATGTCAGTAGGGTTTAAAAAGTCCAGCGCAGTGAGCTCAGAATGTCCAGGTGACAGTGTCTAGGCTCATACAGGAGCTGAGGTTCTGTTTGGAAGACCAAAGAGCGATGTGAATAGAAGCACCTGCATTTAGTGACTGCTGTTACCCTGAGGCGTTAACTCCTGCCCTGGGGAGTGTGGAGCCACCAAAAGTGTGGGACAGGAATGGGCATGATGAATAAACGGTGGAATTTTAGAAGAACCTGCCCGCTCTTCAAAAGACCAGCGTGAAACATTGACTGGGGGAAAACAGTCACAATTCATAAATCTGACAGGACTCTCATAGCCAGAACATAGGAAACAGTTTTTACAAATCACTAAGGAAAATACAACCTGATTTTAAAAGGTGGGAGCAAGACTTGAATTGACACTTCCTAAAAGGATGTATTCAAATGGTCAATAAATCAATGAAAAGTTGCTCAATGTTACTGGTCATCAGGGAAAGCTAATTAAAACTATACACACACCTTCCCAGAAAATATAAAATGTTAAAAAAAAAAACAAGTGTAGGGAAGGTGTCTGTAGCAGCTGGCACTTGTGTATTGATGGTGGAAGTGTAAAATGTTACCACCACTCTGAACAACAGTTTGGCAATTTCTTATAAAGTTAAACCCACACATACCATATGATCTAGCAATTTTACCTTCAGGTACATACTAAAGAAAGGAAAGCATATGTCCACAAAAATATTTGTACAGAAATGTTTATTGCATCTTTATTAGAAAAAGCCAAAATTGGAAACATCCCAAGTACCTGTCAACAAGAGGATGAACCACTGTCGTAGATCCATGCAGTGGGATCTCTGGCAGTGAAAGACGTGAACTCCTGACACACAGCCTGGCAGAACCTTAGAATCCTGCTGAGAGAAAGAAGCCATGTGCAAGAGTAGAGACTGTAGGGCTCCCTTTGGATCAGGTCTGAGAACAGTCTGGACTGATCTGTGGTAACAGATACCAGGAGAGCTGTTGCCCCTGGGACGAGGGCTTGGTACTGACTCAAAAAGGAGTGTCCTGGTCCTTTTTGGAGAGGTGGAAACATTCTATATCTTGACCTGAATGGTGATATAAATGTACACAGTTGTGTACATGTAAAGGTTTAAAAAGTATTTTTAAGAATAGTACAATTTACTATGTATAAATTATGCTTTGAATTGAAAAAGAAAAATAGAAAGCCAACCCTGAACCTGGGCAGTGATAGTGGAGTCAGAGGCCAGCATCACTGTGCACAGTAAGAAAGGACAGGAATCGGTGACCAACCACTGTGGGCATAGGTGAGAGGGAGTGATCAGAGGTGAGTGACACCTGAATGTGGGCATCAGGGAAATAATTCTGGAAACAGGAAGGGAGAGCAGCAATGATACATTGAGGTGGAGATATCGTCAAGGCAGTTCAAATGAAGCTACTGCAGAGGAAGTTGAGATGAAGGCTGAGGAAGTTAATCAGGACTTTCTGCAGCGTGAAAGGGCAGTGCTGTCCAGGCTGGCAGCCCTGTAGACAGCTGTCAGAGGCCTGGCAGACATCCTGGTCAGTTTGCATAAGGGTGCTAGGCTTTCTTGGGTGCAGCCTTATTTGCGGTTCCCCCTGTAGTTACTCTGCTGCTCTCAGATCAGCCTTCCTGACATCCTACCAGCACTGTCCCCTGCTGGCTTTCTGCCCAGCGCCTGCAGCCACTGTCGTTGCTTGTCGAGGACTGCCTCTCTGGCAGTCTGCGCAGTTAGTGATTCTCCTCAAGGGCCAGGAACCATCTTGTTTGGGAAGTTCTCCCAATTGGCTTGGCCCAGGAGGTAACCCCCTCCATTTAAGAATCACTTGTGTAGAGCATTAAGCTGGGGTCTTGGGACATTACCCTATTGCTACCACCTCCCTGTGTACCCCCCTCCCACCCCACAGTCTGACCTTACCCAGGTTAGCACCCTAGAGGTAGTTGAGGGTAGTAGTTAAGAGCTTTGGCTTTGGGGTCAGACAGACCTCAGATTAGATCCCCGATTGACTACTTATCTGTTGTATGACCTTAGACACATGACCCAACCTGGACCTCAGTTTCCTCAACTATAAAGCAGAGATTATAAGAGTATCTGCATTAGGGCTTTTGTGAGGATTAACAGATGAATTCCAGATTGAGTACTTAGCGCAGTGCCTGGCACGTAGAGCATGTTACCCAGTTGCAGTAGTGGTTATCCCTGCTACTAACATTCCTATAGTAACAATCATGATCAGACAAATGAGGTTTCTTCCCACCTCTGCTGTGTGCTCAGACTCTTAGTGTCTCTTGAGCTTAAGGAAGCCGTCCTTCCCTCCTCCTCTCTGTCAGCAGAATCCCCATCCCTTAGCTGCTTCCACGCAGCCTCCTCTGCTCTGTGGACCCGCTTTGAGATCTCAGCCTTCCCTCAACCATGTGTACATTTTCTGTGCTTTGTATAACACTTGTACTCTGTCTTGTATCTTTGATGGTTTCTTCTGCATAAGCTTGGTCAGTAACAAGTTCCATTTTTCTGATGTCCTGTTTGATGCCTGAAGTGTGGCAGGGCCCTAAAGATCAGTGGCTCATCCTAGTTCATTTAATGTTCAGGAATGCGGAACCCCATGCCTTTATGGGCAGCACAGCATGATTGAGTTGGAACAGACCCTAGTACAGTGGTTGTTGACTTTCTCTGGGTTACACACTTGTTTAGGAATTCAGCAGAACCTCTGGACTCTATCCCCAGAAGACTAATGTATATCCACTTCCAATTTTAATACAAATCCAGGGGTTGGTGGACCTGCAGACAAAAGTCCCTCCGTAGATGCCATCAGTCCTGTCTACCCACCAGGTAAAAATGTCACAACATGCCTAGCACATGAGTGATGGGCTGCCCTGTCTGACAACCTTGCAGCCATGTTCCCTCACCACCAGCCAAAGCAGCATACACTCCATCGCTTCAGAGCTCTATGTGTTATGATGTTCTGCCCTGTACAAAACTTTGTGCCGTCCTTCTCTGCTGTATCTGCATGGGTCCCTGATTTCTGCCCTCTGGTGCATGAGAGCAAGTCACCAGCCTCTTCCAGCTGCCTCTTGGGAGACTGTTGTTATATCACTCTCGGAGTAGCTGCTTTTGCAAAGAAATGGTTTCCAGACACTTGCGGGTCCCGTGGTGTTCTCATCTAGCACTGACTGGTGCTGCAGGTGAAGTCTGGCCTTCATCTCTCCTAGAATTCTGCGAACAGTTTTAGATTCCCTTGCTACCTCCTTCAGGGGTATAGTGAGGTGCCCGTTGCTGGGAGACAGGGAAGCTGAGGAAGGGAATTCTTCTCTGGGCAAGAATATTGATTGGAAAAGCCTCCCTCTCCCTGACCTCCCTCTCCCTGCCCTTTTCTCCAGGATGGGACCACAGTTGCTTTCTTTTGCAGCATTATTCTAAGGGCAGTGGCCGTTCAGTCATTTCTTTAGTTTTAACTTTGTTCCCCTTCTCATTAAGTTATACACAGCAAGTTCTGCTTGTAGCACATATTCTCAGTCACACAATCTTTGATCCCAAGAAAAATTAATAAGCAAGAGTAAGACACAGCCCTGACTGGCATAGCTCAGTGGATTGAGCGCGGGCTGCGAACCAGTTATCGCAGGTTCGATTCCCAGGCAGGGCACATGCCTAGGTTGCAGGCCATGTCCCCCAGCAACCGCACATTGATGTTTCTCTCTCTCCCTCTCTAAAAATAAATAAATAAAATCTAAAAAAAAAAAAAAAACAGTATTATTATAAAAAAAAAGAGTAAGACACAAGCTGATCATTCTTACCTTTGATCTTTGAATATCTCTTATAGTTTGCCTAGTTCTTTTATCATAGAGTAAGTTCTTACAGGATGGCAGTTCTATTAAGTGAAGTTAGTACAGACCAATGTAAGTTTACTACAGATCATTTGAATGTAAAAATAGAAGCAAAATGATTATAATTCCACTCACCAAAAGATAACACTGTTAAAACCTTGGTAAACTCTTCGATTTCCTTGTTTCTGTATAGATGTACATCCTAAATGAGATCATATTGTATATGTGCTTTTTTCATTTACCAGTATTTTGTCAACACATTTCACGGCAGTAGCTACATTTCCATAGTGTCTTTTTTTCTTTTTAATGGCTTCATAGTTTTCAATGTATGGGTATCTCAGGGTTGTATCTAATAACCTGTCAGGCTATTTCCAACTTCACAATTAAAAACAGCTTTAGTGAACATCCTTGTTGCTGAAACTTTGCATTAGTTTTTGAAATCATACCCTTTGGAATCATCATGAGAAGTGGAATTAATAGTTTAAATCATTGGGATGAAAGGCATGCATATTTTAAGAGCTCTCACAACATACCAGACTGACAGAAATCTCTGTCGTCACTTGTACTTCTTCTGAACAGCGAGTAGGCCAGAGAGCATGGAGAAGCGAACCTTGCCTGAGCTATGGGAACTTAACATATCTCTTTCCTTCCCACAGGAAAATTTGAATCCCTTGGTAGTTCTGAATTTATTTAAGCAAATCCCAGCTGAAGATGTCCCTCTTCTTCTGATGAACCCAGAAGCTGGAAAGCCTTCCGATTTGATTCTTACGCGACTTTTAGTTCCTCCCTTGTGTATCAGACCCTCTGTTGTGAGCGATTTGAAGTCTGGAACCAATGAAGATGATCTGACAATGAAACTGACAGAAATCATTTTCCTAAATGATGTCATTAAAAAGGTCAGTGCTTCCAATTAGTATCTGCAAGCCCTAAGGTTTAGAGTGTGTCTGTGCAAACACCTGGGATAAAGAAAGTCAAATTGACAAGGCCTGTTTCTGTTCATACTCTGCTCATTTTTAGCATCGGATATCAGGAGCTAAGACCCAGATGATCATGGAGGACTGGGACTTCTTACAGCTGCAGTGTGCCCTCTACATCAACAGTGAGCTCTCAGGCATTCCCCTTAACATGGCACCCAAGAAGTGGACCAGGGGCTTTGTCCAGCGCCTGAAGGGAAAACAGGGTATGTCGCCAACAAAATGTACAGGAAACAGTTTACTGCCTTTGCTTGTGTGTTTGTGTGTGTGTGTGTTTGGTTGGTTTTTTGTTTTTTTGTTTTTTTTTTTATAACTCTTTTTTTTTTTTTTTAAGATTTTATTTATTTATTTTTAGAGAGGGAAGGGAGAGGGAGGGAGGGAGAGAGAGAGAAACATCAATGTGCGGTTGCTGGGGGACATGGCCTGCAACCTAGGCATGTGCCCTGACTGGGAATCGAACCTGCGATGCCTGGTTCGCAGCCCGAGCTCAATCCACTGAGCTACGCCAGCCAGGGCTCGGTTGGTTTGTTTTTGAATGCATGTCCAACTTATCTAATTGGAGATCACAGACTTTCCTCTTTCTGTTCCTGTTATCCCCAAATGGCACACCTTATGCTATGGAGGCCTGTGACACATTTTTATTTATTTAGGTCGATTTAGAGGCAATCTCTCAGGAAAGAGGGTGGATTTTTCTGGCAGAACAGTCATCTCACCTGACCCGAACCTCCGAATTGATGAGGTAGCTGTGCCAGTTCATGTGGCCAAAATCCTAACCTTTCCTGAGAAAGTAAGTACCATTCAGCTACTTGATTCTTTGTTTTGTATCCAGTCTTTTACATTATATTTTAAAATTCCAAACAACGGACAGCAGAAAATCCCCAGTAACCCACCCAACCCACAGTTTGCTGTGCGTTAGCAAGCACATCTTTCCCGTTTGATTCATGTCTTATGCAAATATCACCATGTGTAATATCTACAGCACATACGACCACAACTGTACGTGTACTCATAGATCCATGAAATACACTGTTCTGCAACTTTTTTCCCAAGTAATATCATCTTTGACATCCTTCTGTGTTGCTTTATACCCCGTTTTTAAAAATATTTTGTTGATAGTGCTATTATAGTTGTTCCAATGTTTCCTGCTTTGCCACCCTGTCCCAGCACCCCCCACTCCCTTTAGGCCGTCCCCCCACCATTGTGCGTGTCCGTGGGCCATGCGTATAAGTTCTTCAGCTACTACTTCATTCGCTATGCTGTACTTTACATCCCCATGGCTATTCAGTGACTATCAATTTGTACTTAATCCTTTTCCCTCTTCACCCATTGCCCCAAACACCCTTCCCATCTGGTAATCTTCAGAATGCTCTCCATATCCATGATTCTGGCTCTGTTCTTTGCTTAGTTTATTTTTTAGATTCAATTGTTGTTACATATGTGTTTATTGCTATTTTATTTTTCATAGTTTTGATCTTCTTTTTCTTAAATAAGTCCCATTAACATTTCATAGAATAATGGTTTGGTGATGAACTCCTTTAGTTTTTTGTTGCCTGGGAACTCTTTATCTGCCCTTCAATCCTAAATTATAGCTATGCTGGGTAGAACCATCTTGGCTGTAGGTCCCTACATTTCATGACTTTGAATATGTCTTGCCAGTACCTCCTAGTCTGCAAAGTTTCTTTTGAGAAATCAACTGACAGTCTTATGGGAACTCCCCTGTAGGTAACTAGCTGCTTTTAAGATTGTCTCTTTATCTTTAACCTTTGGCATTTTAATTATGATGTGTCTTGGAGTGGGCCTCTTTGCATCCATCTTACTTGGGACTCTCTATGCTTCTTGCACCTGCATGTCTTATTTCCTTCACCAAGTAAGGAAAGTTTTCTTTCATTATTTTTTCAAATGGATTTCTAATTTCTTGCTCTTTCTCTTCTCCTCCTGGCACCCCCATGATACGAATGTTGGAATGTTTGAAGTTGTCCCAGGGGCTGTTTGCACTTTTCTTATTTTGTTTTTGTTTTTCCTTTGATTCTCTTTCTTCTTCTTGTTCTGCATGGTTGTTTTTTGTTTCCTTATTTTCCATATCATTGTTTTGATTCTCAGCTTCATCTACTCTACTGTTGATTCCCTGTAAATTGTTCATTTCCATTAGTATATCCTTCACTTCTGCCTCTTTTTCATGCTATTGAAGTACTCACTGAGTTCCTTGAGCATCCTTATAACCAGTGTTTTGAGTTCTACATCTGATAGGTTGCTCATCTCCATTTTGTTTAGTTCTTTTTCTGGAGTTTTGATCTGTTCTTTCAGTTGGGTCATGTTTCTTTGTCTCTTCATTTGGCAGCCTCCCTGTGTTTGTGTCTGTGTATTAAGTAGAGCTGCTATGACTCCCTGTCTTGGTAGCGTGGCCTGCAGGGTTGAGTGGCACAGCCTCCTCTGTTACCCAAACTGGGTACTCAAGGTGCACCTCTTTGTGGGCTGAGTATACCCTGCGTTTGTAGTTGAGATTTGATTGTTGTTGGCAGGTCAATAGGAGGGATTTACCCAGGCCAGTCAGCTGCAAGGACTGGCTGTGACCACTGGCCACCAACCTCCACCCTCAGAATCACCTGTGCCAGGGCAGGGTGGTGGTGCTCTGACATGGTCTGTAGCTCTCCACTGGGTATGCTGGCCCTGGGGTTTCCCTGGTGGTGTAAGTCAGGGTCAGTCACCACTTATTTTCTGCCCCAGGGCCACCCAGTGTGAGCTACAAAGCAATCCACAAGTAGCTGGCTGCTACTTGTGCTGGGCTTGGAGGTTCCAGCTGGAGCTAAACTGTGATCCAAAGTTGGCTGCTGCTGGTGCCCAACCTGGCGCTGTTTAGCCAAAGGTATGGGGCTGGGGGCAGGCCTTAAGTTCGGTGGGGCAGGGCCTCCGGTAAATACCAGGTCAGGGCAAACAGTGTAAACCAGGTTGATAGGGTCTCAGACATGCCTGCCACTTGCTAGATCTGTGGCTCTGGGATGGAGAGGGTTCAGAAAAGGCACAATGACCTCTGCCCGCCTTTCTCTCTGGGAGAGAGCTGTGCCCCAGCTCTCGCCTTGATGCCGGACACTTCACTTTCTCTCCGTATGCCCCTGGTGCCTTTCAGGCTGCTGCCCTGGTGGTGCCAGAGATCAGAGGGAGTGCCTCTGCATAAGTTTGGTGCAGGCCCTTTAGAAGGAACTGCAGGGAGTCCAGTACTTTTTTTCACCAACTCCAGTCCCACTGATTTTTACAGCCAGGAGTTGTGGGGGGCCTCTCTTCCTGGCACTGGTACCCTGTGCTGGGGGTTCTGATGTGGAGCGGGGACCCTTCACTCCCGAGATATTCCGGAGGAATTTTTATCCACCAAATATGGGTGTGAGGCCCGCCCATTCTGTGCCTCTGAGTCTCCTGCCCTTCTTGATTGATGTGATTTCTTTGGTTCCACAGTTGTCAGATTTTCATTCAACTCAATTTCTGAGAGTCCTGGGTGATCTTTGGTTTGTAGTCTACATGTGATTTTGCTATGGTTGTACAAGGAGGTGAGCATTGTTTACCTATTCCTCCATCTCGACAAGATCTCATACCTCATGTTTTAAAATAATGAAATGATAAACACCCTATACAGTTCATTTTCTTGGGATGGATTTTTACTTTTAAAAACCTTTGAATCAACCCTGGCTGGTGTAGCTCAGTGGATTGAGCGCAGGCTGCGAACCAGGCATCGCAGGTTCGATTCCCAGTCAGGGCACATGCCTAGGTTGCAGGCCATGTCCCCCAGCAACTGCACATAGATGTTTCTCTCTCTCTCTCTCTCTCCCTCCCTTCCCTCTCTAAAAATAAAATAAATAAAATCTTAAAAAAAAAAAAAAAAAAACCCTTTGAATCAAGTACCATGGGGAGCTAAATTACAGGGCACAGGGCACAGTGCTAGTGGGAACCAGAGCTCTCGACCCCCCAGAAAGGTGATTGGTCAGTCGGCGGTGCCAGGATCTCCTCATAGTGGCCATAATGGTGCACATGAATGTCCTGGTCAATGCTTTCAAGAGTTGTCAGCAATGCTGAAAAGAGAGGCAAATGCCAGGTTATTACCAGATGGTGCTCCTAAGTCATTGTCTGGTTTCTAACTGTGATGACGCAGCACAGTTAAAACAGGTTACGTTGGCGAATTTGAAATATCGATGACCATAGAGCTAGGAAAGCTGTTGTGAATCTCGTGGGCAGGTTGAACAAGTGTGGGGTAATCGGCCCCAGATTTGACGTGGAACTCAAAGATGTAGAAAAATGGCAGAGTGACCTGCTTTCGTCCCGTCAGTTTGGTCTCGTTGTACTGACAACCTCAGCAGGCACCATGGACCATGAGGAAGCAAGACAAAACACAGGAGGGAATATATTCCCTGGGATTCTTTTTTCTAGGCATGTGATACATGCGTGCAAATAAAATGCTTCAGTTGACCAAAGAAAAACAAAAACCTTTTGTTTTTTCTTTTAATATTTTAAGGCTGTTGGTGCATAACCAGAAAGACTGCATCACGTTACACTCAATTCACATTCCTCATGAGTGTAAAACATACAGTACTTCTTTTTTTTAACTGAGGTATGGAAGGTGTAATAACAGGAGGATATTAATAGGCTTTGCCCTTAAAATTCATAATTAGCCCAGATCACAGATGGTTCTGGTAAAACTTGTGTAAAGTATCCTCAGCTGAGTTACTAATGATCCAGAGTTTCCGTCTCGGAGATGGTCCCAAGGGACTGGTGTCCAGGAGGTTGTCAGACACGGCGATGCAGAGCAGGGGCTCTGGTGCCTGTGCCACAGCTTTTAAACCTTGGAGCCCATGGTGAATTACTGCAGGTGAAGCTGCCTCCTGTTTGTAGGATCACAAGTGTGCTGGGATGTTCCTACAGATCAGTCCAGCCTACTTATTTTATTGATGGGATGCCAAAAGCCAGTGAGAGATTTGGCCATGTCATCCAGTGAGTGAGTGACCAAGTGCAGATTGGAAGCTGGGCTCCTTGTGCCAACCCACTGTCATTACACTTGACCCTCAGCAGCAGGATGCCCAGGGTGCTGCTGCCCTTTCTTCCAGAACCGCACAAAGAAAGTAAAGATTCAATTCAGTACAGTGTACAATTGGTAGAAGTATAAGAAGTATAATGTAATAGTATCCCATTGTGGTCTTGCAGGTAAACAAAGCAAACATCAACTTTTTAAGGAAACTGGTTCAAAATGGACCTGAAGTTCACCCAGGAGCCAATTTCATTCAGCAGAGGCACACACAGATGAAAAGGTAATGGTTTCCCAATCTAGTTGGATGTAACTACCTCCTCATGACCAAGTTCACTCTTGCCATACTCAGCCACAGAATGCAGTCCAGAGTACAGTTTTGGGGACATTTTAGCATGTGGAAAATACGTATTAAAGTTGCAGTGGGCCCGTGTATGTCATTTGCCTTGTCAGACAAATGAATGTACATGCAGTGTGAATTTGTTCCCTAGCATTTGCTGTTGTTGGATCTAATGAACAAACACTTCGGGATAGATTAAGCTATATCTTACAATCCATTTGTCATAGTTTAATTGATGGTTTCTGGAGATACCTTAGATTCAGTGAAAAATGATCATTAGAGATTGAATCTTGATAAAAAGAGAGAAACTTGGTGAGGGAACTTTGTTCTCACAAGTCATGTTTATTATTGTAAAGGTTTTTGAAATACGGAAATAGGGAAAAGATGGCTCAGGAGCTCAAGTATGGGGACATCGTGGAGAGACACCTCATAGACGGGGATGTGGTACTTTTCAATCGGCAGCCCTCGCTGCACAAACTGAGCATTATGGCACATTTGGTGAGTGTGAGATTTCTCATTTTCTTTTCTGTGGGCTGGAAAGAATGCTGTGTGTGCAGTGCTAAATTCCAGACGTCTGAAATTGAGTTGCCAGTAATCTCAGATTTTCATAACTTTTGATTTTCCTTTCTTTCACTTATTAATTGAGTGAAACTTGTAAATTTCAAGCTCCTATTCAGTGTTTTTAATATTTATAATGTGATATTCATACACAGTAAAACACAGTGACTAATTGAAAATTAGTGTGAAAGTGATTAGCATGATTTTACTTGTAAACTTAAATGAATTACATATATGTGTGCACAAACTTATATAAAATAGATATGGCAGAAAATTGACTTCGATTTAACTCAGCATATTAACTAAGGAACTAAAGTGCTTAAAAGATTTTCCTGCCCTGGCTGGTGTGGCTCAGTGGATTGAGCGCGGGCTGCGAACCAGGCATCTCAGGTTCAATTCCCAGTCAGGGCACATGCCTAGGTTGCAGGCCATGTCCCCCAGCAACCGCACATTGATGTTTCTCTCTCTCTCTCTCTCTCCCTCCCTTCCCTCTCTAAAAATAAAAAATAAATAAAATTTAAAAAAAAAAGATTTTCCTTTGCACTAGTCCTCCAATTAAGACCCTAAACCATATTTTTTGGTGATATAGTTTTGCAACAGCAGCAGCTCCTTTTTCTGGAAATTTAAAATGGAAATGAGATACAACTTTAATTTGTTAAATATTCTTCAATTCTCCTATTTTCAAAGCCATTAAATCCATGAGCATTTGTAAACAGTGTTTAAATAGGCTTTTAAAATAGTGTTTTAGTAGATTGAGTTTTTCAATAGTTTGTGAACACATTACATCAGTCTTTTACCTAGCGGTGGAAACACCAAAACCACAGTGTATGATCATGATGTTATGATTGTGGGATCCAGAGGAATAGAAGCCTTCCTTTTCTAGAAACTTCTGCGTGGCTGTGGAGCAGTTTTTTTAAGCACAATTTTTTGTGTATATTTTCAAATTTATACAAAAATAGAAAGAATACTATGATGAACTCACATACTCCCATCCTCTTTATTCAGTAATTTTTCTTGATTTTGCCTCACTTGTTTTATGTCTTCCTTTGCTCGTTGACAAACTGACCCTGTGTCCTCGTTCCACATGTGTTCAGTGTGCGTCTGTAAGACGCACAATCACCACAGTGCCGTTGCCACACCTCACAAACCAGCAGTCCAGCGGTCAGTCCACAGTCAGACTTCCCCTAGAGTCTCAGAAACCTTTTTGCAGCTAGTGTGTTTGAATCAGGATGCAAAGTCCACACATAACATTTAGTTGATACATGTCTTAGGTCTCTATTGATCTAGAACAGTCCTCCTTTTTTAAAGTTTAATTTCACTGTTGAATAAACCAGGTTGTCTGTCCTCGGGAAAATCCCATGTTCTTAGTTTGTATGGAGTTAAATGTTTCTTCATTCTTCCTTTTATTCCTATAAACTGGAAATTAGCTGTCAAGACATGATCAGATTCAGGTTCAACTTTTTGGCAGGTGTGACGATGGGTGGTGCCTGCCACTTCCAGGAGGGCTTTTTTGAAGAGTCTCATGTTATCTGAATGCTCCGCTCTTATGCTAATAAAAACCTTACAGAATTCACCTGATGTCTTTTTGAAAGGTTCCTTCCTCATCAGCCTTTTTTCCAATAATTTCATTCATTTATGATCATTGCCTACATTAGTTCATTAGGGCTACCAAGTGGTGAATCTCTAATTTATCATTTCTTCAACATTTAATGCATAGGATTCTTGTATGGGAAAACTAGGTCTATTTGCTTACCTAGAAATACAATTCATAAAGGAAAGGCAGCCTAAATACCTAATTCTTTTTCCTTTATTGTCAATTTAGGAAGTAAAAAGTTAGTGTTCTATTACTTCCAACTCAGTTGTTTTAGTTTCTTTATTTGTTTACTTGTTTGGCTTTCTCTTTCTTTAATGTCACAATAAACTCAGATTTTTATGTATTGGGTAAGCCAAAAAGTCTGTCTAGTTTTCCTGTAAAATAAAAAATACATTTTTCATTTTCACCAATACTTTATTGATTGGGATATTCTGAGTATGTCATCTGTCCCTCTCATAGTGTAACATTGATTGGTCTCAGTTAATATCTTAATCTGATCGCTGTCAACGTCAGCTGGCCCGCCTGACTGTGGAGCGTCGTCCAGGGAGAGATCTCCAGCACAGAACTTCGCAGACCACTGTTGACACGTTCAGTCCTTCACAGCACCTTCTCCACACACTGCACAGATCTTTTTTATTGTGTTTTTACCTTTCTTGAATAATAAAGCATAATATGCAGAAAATGTGTGTATTTTCTGTCATCTTCAATATTAAAATAGCTACACAAAAATTATCAATTTTGATAAGTCTTTTTTTTAATGCACACAATACAATGTAAAAATTGTTTCGAATGAAGTTCAAGACAGCTAAGCACTACGAACACCATTTTTGTATGGGGAAAAACAAACTAACTTTGGCCAACCCAATAGTCAGTGTATTTTAATTAGCCTTTACCATAAATCTTTTTAATATCAAACTGATGTCATTAGCCAGAGGGAACCCCTTCGCATGGCTCCAGTGTTAGTGTTTGCCTCACAGTGATAAAACAAGTTCAGTGCATTGACATTGATGAATGAGTCTACAAATGACATACCTCATTTGACAGAACATACTAGAAATTTATTTCCTTAATCTAAATTTCCGTTTTCCAGAAAGCTATTTTTTAATGTTTTGAAGTTAGGAAGCTTTTGAATAAATGACTAAGTCCTTCTCTTGTATTCCACAGGCCAGGGTCAAGCCCCACCGAACCTTCAGATTTAATGAGTGTGTGTGTACACCCTACAATGCAGATTTTGATGGTGATGAAATGAATCTTCATCTTCCTCAAACAGAAGAAGCTAAAGCAGAGGCCCTTGTTCTAATGGGTGTAAGTAGGGTAGTGCGGCCCAGTTTATAGCTCCATAAAAGGAGGGGAAGGGGACCATGCCCTGTTGGAAAACCCCCCACAGTATATACAAGTGAGTCAGTGTCTGTAATAGGTGCTTACTGGGGGGCGTTGACATTTTCCGACCTATAATGTGGATCCCTGAGAGATGTGTACATGAGCACCAGCTATGAGAAAATGAGACAAGAGTGCAGCAATGTAGTGACCATTGGGTTCCATAGGAAAAGGTGTTTTACATAAGTAGATTTTCCAGTAGCTAAAGAACACCAATACATTTCATTGAACATTCGGACCGGAAACCTTCCTAAAGTGTATTATATGTTTCTTTGTCTTCTAAAAGGCACACTAAAAACATAGTCATTTTTGTAATGACTTTTATCACCATTTTATTTTATTAACAGTAAGGAGAGCCATTAGATGCTAGAGTTGTTTAGTGACAGGTGAGGCAGTTGCCTGTTCTTGGGGAGCTTGCACCTGGGCTCTCTCTGTTCTAATGCTTCACTTCAGAACCCAGCCATAACACAGTGTCATGTGGTGCCTGCTGTGTAGGGCCCTTGTCTTCCTAAACTTAATGACCCCAACCTATTGAGTTTTTAGGACTTAGGTCTTTGCTTTTCCAGTATTCTAGTTTTCTCTGTTATACACTGATGTGTCTTCTCATTGTAAGAGTTCCTTCCTCCAAAAACACTGTCATTTCTTATATGATGCTTATAATCTACTTTGGGTTAGGGTGTTAGTATCAATTCTAAAGTGAAGATGATTAAAGCCCATGGGGATTGGGTGGGAATGGGAGGAAGGGAGCTGTATTTGTGGCCCTTCCCAGGGTTCTTCATGGTAGGAGTTGACTTATCTTTTCTGATAAATGAAGTATTTAATGTAGCCTGTATTGTATGTACATGTTTAAATTATCCTTTGAAGAATTTAATAATTCTAAGAAATTTATGTGCTAAAATTGAGATCTTCAATTTTCAAAAACATTGATTTTTATTCAAACATTCTAGCATAATAATGGAAGTTATTTAAATAAGATAAAGTTTCTATACATTACAGCTTTCTTTATTTCTACCTCTTTAGTTAGTTTGTTCCTTATCCATGAATTTAGATGGCTGCTGTCATGGTTTAAACAGCCCTTTTTCTGGTTAACATTATAAATACACAATTTGCTGTAGAGTCTTCATGATTGATTATAATAGCTTTACAGTATTTCACCAAGTTAACACACCATGATTCATCTACCCTCTGTTGCTGAAAGTTTAAAAGTTTAAGGTGTTTTTCTTATTTTCCTTTGAAAATTAATCTCGTGGGGGCTATCCCTCTTTGCATTTACAATCTTCTTTTGAATTATTCCTTTATCTCGTTGGCCTTTTCAAATGAGTTAGTTGATGCTGATTGAGCACTGCTGTGTGCCACGTACCCTCTAGGAACATAGCAGTAAATAAGAAAGTCAAATTCTTGTTTTCATTCCTATTTGAGTGGGGAGAGATGGAGAATAAACAAATGTAAAATATATGTCAGGTGGTTATGAGTGCTAGGGAGAAAAGAACCAAGCAAGATAAGGAAGGAAGAGAATGAAAGGGGTTCTGCTTTACATTGAGCTGGTCTGGGAGGGCCGCTAGAAAAGTACCATATGAGCCAAGTTCTGAAAGGAGTGGGAGAATAAGCAGTGGGACTGTCAGTGAAAGAATAATTCAGAGGAGCAGCAGATGCAAAGGCCCTATGGTACAGTCACACTTGGGGAAACAAGAACTAACTTGTTTTCTCTGGAGCATCCCTGTCTGTGACAGTGGTGATGAGTGTCGTGTTGGGAACTGGTTGATGATAGAGAGGACAAGATGGTTAATGGGTGGGTGGTTGATGGTGGATGGGTGGTTGATGGTGGATGGGTAACCATGACTGAGTTCTTCTTCTGCACTCCTGTAGTTGAAGGGTGAATAGATCAGTACAGTCATTCTTCCACTCTCATTTCTAGCAAATTCTCCAGAGGAAATAATCAGAGTTGCAAAATTACTTGAAATAATGGAACACAAGCAGCTTCCACCTATAAGAAATTGATTAAATTAATTATGTCACAGCCACACAATGAAACTCTTTGTGGCTCTTAAAAATGGTGACATAGTTGTACACATAGTTGATTGGTAAATAAATGCTTGTATGTTTATAAAAATGTTTACAGAAAAAAGTTGAAAGGGTTATATACCAAAACCTTAAAACAATAGTTCTTTTTACTTGGCAGTTTGACACATTGAGGATTTTGATATTTTTGTTGTCTATGCTTTTAATGGTTTTTTTTCTGTAATGGGTCTACATTATTTCTGAGATGAAAAAGTAATGTTTAGAATGTTGCTAGTGACAACAGCTATGAGCTGACCCCCAGTCAGACTTTGCCACTGGATTTGCTGTCGTAGATCCATTTTGTTAGGCATCTTATTACTGCAACGCCTTTCATCGATCAAAGTGAAAACAGTGAAACAGACTTCAAGGATGTTGGACTGGAAGAATCCATAATTAATATCTAGACAAATCCCCTCAATTTCATGTGAGAAAATTATCTACTGTACCAATTCAGCAGTCCTGTCTCAGTGGACCAGGGTGGACTGTAGCTTGAATGTAGCCCAAATTACCCAGGAAACTTTTCCAAAACGTGTACATCTCAGTCTCACACACTTTGTTCCCACCCCAGACCACTTGCTATCCCACCCCAGAGAAATTCTCTGAACCAGGAGTGAACTGCCCAGCTAGAGGATCTGGGTGCTGCTCTGAGTAGTGGTTCAGAAGAAGGCAGGAACAGGTCTCTATTTGGAGGGCCTTTGGCTCTGGGCGAGGAGACCCAGGGTACCCACAAGTGCACACGAGCACCTCCACATCAAGAGCTGAGCAGATGCACCCTGACACACAGAACCTCCTTTAAATTTACCTGAGCATTAAACAGCTAGCATCCTTTTCTGCCCAATGTGCACTCCTAAATTTTAGTTAAACGCTATTGTTGAATCATTTGTTATTAGAATGTAATGTCTGTCTTACGAGAAATTTAACAGTTCTGCCATCATTGTGGAGAATAGTGGAATTGATTCACTTCAAAAATAACAGTACTGTTCACTCGTAGGTATGAAATTTGTTTTGGAGAAGTACATTTATTAATAATGGTAGTCTTGGATAGATGGTAGAGCTCTTTACAAGAATCCAAAACAACTTCACTCTGTTTTATTTTCATGCTAGTAGGAACCTCTGAGGTCTGTCTTGCTGGTATTTCTTCTGTCCCCTCGACAGATAAAGGAAATGGAAATTAGTCTCAAAGCTGGAATTAAAGTCTTTGGCTTCCATTTCTCAGCCTTGGAGCACAGATCTTTGGACTGCATCATGCCTCCAAGAATGGCTTACTTACTGTACTCGTTTTTTTTTTTTTTTTCAGACTAAAGCAAATCTTGTAACTCCAAGGAACGGAGAACCACTAATTGCTGCTATTCAGGATTTTCTAACAGGTGGGTTTGTGAAGTTCACTTGAAAGGAGACTGTGGAGCACTGACTCTCATTCACAATGCTTTTATGTGAAAGCTTGAAAGGCTATTTTATTGCCTGTGTTTAATTCTATTGCTTGTTTACTAAGTTTACCTGTGAACCTACTTGAGATGTTTTGTATTGGTTGATTATTCATTGAATCAACGAGCGTTTATTAAGCTTCCACCATAGACCAGGCATTTTTTAAGCACTGGGGATACAGCAGTGAGTAAATCAAAGTCCTTTTACTTGTGGAGCTTAGTCCTAGTTGGAGGAGAGAGCCAATAAGCAGCTGTATGTATTGGCACTTTTTTAGTAATCTTACATATTATTTTAAAATTGAAATGTGCCTTGGCTGGTATGGCTCAGTGGGTTGAGTGCCGGCCTGCAAACCAAAGGGTTGGATTCCCAGTCAGGGCACACGCCTGGGTTCAGGGCCAGGTCCCCAGTAGCAGGCAAGCAAGAGGTAACCACACACTGATGTTTCTCTCCCTCTCTTCCTCTTTCCCTTCCCCACTCTCTAAAAGTAAATAAATAAAATGAAATAAAATTGAAATGTGATTTTCTCATGGTTTCATTCCTTTTGCGTGTGTGTTTCTTAACATTTTTAGGTGCCTATCTCCTCACTCTTAAGGACACTTTCTTTGACCGAGCCAAGGCTTGCCAAATCATTGCTTCAATATTGGTTGGCAAGGATGAGAAAATTAAAGTTCACCTCCCACATCCTACAATATTAAAGGTTTGTGCAGGAAACTGTGTGTGTGTCCATTCACGCATCCACCCCTATCTGCCCATATAGACGTACCCATGCAGGGCTGGGTTTGCGTGTGATTGCTGTAGTACTGCCTTATTTGTGTGGAAGGGGTTGAGACCAGGCTTGGCCAGTTGATGCTCTGGCTTCCTTCCCTCTTTCAGCCTGTCACCCTGTGGACGGGAAAGCAGATCTTCAGTGTCATCCTCAGACCTAGTGATGACAGTCCAGTGAGGGCCAACCTTCGAACCAAGGGCAAGCAGTACTGCGGCAAAGGAGAAGATCTCTGTGTCAATGATTCGTGTGAGTTAAAGCAACAGGAGAGGGGAAGGAGGTCAGAAAAGCAAGTAACCAATAACTTAAGTTCACCTAGCGAGCAAATTTGATGTTTCTCTAAGGTCTTAGACTTAGGCAAGAAGTTTGTTCTTCAGGGAAATGTAGCTGGTGTTTCTCCTCTCAGATGTGATTTTCCATTTCTCTGAAAAGTAGAGATCCCACAGACACACGATCCAGTGATTAGTGTGTGCTTCGCATGTGTTGTGTCTTAAGTGACTAGGTTCTGTCTTTTCATTTTGTGTTTTTTAATTAAATTTATTTGGGTGACATTGTTTAGTATCTGTCATTTAATGCAATTTCTTTTATTCTGCCTTTTTTTGTTTTGGGGGCAGTTTTATTCCATCAACGTGGATCTCATTACTTAAAGCATGTAATTTATTACTTTATGTGCAAAAAATGCGTTCATTGACTAAAAGTATGACTAAAAAGTATAACAAAAAAGGCTGATTGTTTTTACCTGGTCAGTGAATTTTCTGACAACATGAAGGTCAGGTGTAACAGTGATTGTTTAAGTGCAAGCCAACAGATTCATCTAGGCTAATTCAACCCACATTATGTTCCACAGAATGAGGCAGGTTCTTTTTGGAATGAGACCAGTGCCATTGAGCCAGCATTGGCTTTCCGGCATGAGCTCCTTAGTTCACCCCAGACTGCTAACAAGAATGGGCTTGGCTAGCAAGGCCTTGTGACAAGATCTGTAGGACTCTATATGAAGGACTAAACTCCAGAGTCTCCCCGAAGGCCAGGGTTTCTACTGTCTTATAATGAAGATGAAATGCTTGAAGGGCATTGATTTTTCTCAAGTTTGTAACCTTTCCTTTGAATATATACTCCCTGGATACTTAAATATTTTGGTTTATTGTTTTAAATTGTGTTTCATTTCTTTCTAGAAAAGAATTTCATTTTTCTGTTGAATAGGCTCTTCATGATGGTGCCACTGTTAGTTTTCAATATCTTAGGTGAATAACATAGTGCTTTTCCACCATGGTTACAAAGCACTTTGCCATACATGATTTCATTGATGCCCCAAATATCCCCACGACATAAAGATGGCAAGTGCTTGATACTGTCATTCATAGTTCACAGATGAAGAGGAAGAGTCAAATAGTGTATTTCAGAGTTAGGACTGTAAGGTAACTGACTGGGCCTTTCATGCTTTTTAAAAGTTGCTAGATTTCCCCCTTCCCCCCAACCAAAGAAAAATTTAAGGAGAATTTCTGTTTGCTTTAACTTTCAATTTGGGAATAAACTTTCTCAACTACCTCGAATTCTTTTTGGAATGAGGCAAAGCATATTAATTGTTTGTTCAAATGCATGATCATTATTATCCTCCCAGACGTTACTATCCAGAACAGTGAGTTGATGACTGGTAGCATGGACAAAGGAACACTGGGATCAGGGTCTAAGAACAACATTTTCTACATTCTGCTACGAGACTGGGGCCAGAATGAAGCTGCCGATGCCATGTCACGGCTTGCCAGGCTGGCGCCTGTCTACCTCTGTGAGTATCTCAGTGTCCTCGTCTTATTGCTGCATTTATTGTGCTTTTAGGGACTTTTGCTGTTGTTTCATCCTCCTCTTCCCATCCCCCCCCCCACACACACACACACACAGAGGAAAGGGTACTTAATCCAACCGAAACATTTATGCTTTTTTCTTTTTTTTTAATTTTCAAGGCGACTTCTTTTATTTATTTATTTATTTAGATTTTATTTATTTATTTTTAGAGAGGGGAGGGAGAAAGAGAGAGAGAGAGAGAGAAACATCAATGTGCGGTTGCTGGGGGCCGTGGCCTGTAACCCAGACATGTGCCCTGACTGGGAATCGAACCTGCAATGCTTTGGTTCGCAGCCCGAGCTCAATCCACTGAGCTACGCCAGCCAGGACTATTTTCTTAATGAAATTAATGCGATACAGTAACTGATTTGGCTGCAGATTTGAATTTGCTTTCAGTATCCTCTCAAAATCTATAGTGGCTCCCTGTTGCCTACCAGATAGGGTTTTATTACATGAAGGACCTTTCATGGGCTGCTTCCAAGGTTCCACTCACAGTAGCCCTCTGGGCCTTCCAGGATTCAGCCCTTCAGCCTTACCAGATACTCAGATGTTTTCCTGTATTCTGCACTATTCCATTTCCTTTGTTTTCTCATGTTTTGAACATAACATGGGTCAAGCAATTTTGCTGCTCAAAAACATCTTTCGGTCTACTCTTACACTTGATTATTTGGCTGGATATAGAATTTTCAATTGGAAACTATTTTCCCTCAGATTTCTGAAGTTATTGCTGTACTCTGTTCTAGCTTTCAGGGTTGTTATTAAAGTGTATTTTCATTCTTATTCCCAAGTTTTTGTATTTGAATTTTTGTTTTATTTTGGAAGCTTTAAGAATCCTCTTTTTTTGGCATTATGAAAGTTCACAATGGTGCAGCTTTGGCATGGGTGATTTATCATTCGTTGTGCTGAGCACTCTAAACTCTCTTAATCTGTAACTGTGTGTCCTTTACTTTGGGAATTTTCTTGTATTATTTTTCTGATAATTTTCTCCTTTATTTCCTTTATTCTTTCTTTTGGGAATTTCTGTTAATTGCCAACTAAAGCTTGGTTTTGTGAAGGACATCTGCAAGTCACTTTGGTGACTCTCTGATTTTATCTTCTTCTCCTTGTCCTTTTTTTTTGCTGTTATGTATTTAATTTCTACCTACTGTTCTCATCCACAGGTAGCTAATTTGTTTCTTTTCCTTTTTTTTAAGACTTCCTGTTCTTGCTCCCCAGATATATCTTCTTTATCACTCAGAGAGAATACTACTCAGCTTTATTTGCCTCCTGAATAGTCTTTCGGTTTCTTTTTTCTTTGTGTTTGTTGTCTTCTGTCTTTCATGGTAAAAACTTTACTCGAATAATCTGATTCCCTGGCCGTCATTCATAGTTTATGAGTGAGGCACTAAAACATTGATTGTAAATGGAGCTGATTGTCTGATGGGCCTCTGGGTCTCTTGATTGAGCTGGAAACCAGTTTTTTCATTGAGGACCTGCCTAATATCCCTATTAGTAATGTTTTCAATCTCGGCCTCTTTCCCAAGGATAGAGACCTGGCTGCCCGGATTCTAGGAACTGGACCGGGAAAGGGGCTAAGGAGTTTTGTAGCCATGAAATATGAAGACTTTCCCTCAGTAAGGAAATATGAAAGACTTTCCCTCACTAAGGAGTTTTGTAGCCATGAAATATGAAGACTTTCGCTCAGGACCTGGTTTTCAGTCATTCCTACCCATCTGCACCTGCTACCCCCCATCCAGAGTCTCTCTCCTTCCATCTTGGGTGTACTAAGCTCTCATCTCCCACAGGGGTAAGGCCAGGAGCCTGTGTTTTACACAGGCTTTACACTGGGTTTCTCCGTTTCCAGCACATACACTCTCTAGCATCTGCGGAACCTAGTGATCTAGTTTCTGAGCCTTTCCATTGGCCCTCAGTTCTGCATCCACTTTTAGGCTTGTTATTCCCCACCTCTCATCTGCTCACTTTTACATATATTAGGGTGCAGATCGTTGATGGTGGAGTTTACATCTGTTTCTTATTCTCTATGATTTGGAATGATTTCTGGACAGAAACTAGGATTTGGGAGTGTGGGGCAGAATCTCGGCCCTTTTGCTTCTGTCTTAGAACCAGAAGTCAGATAACTCACTGTCCATGGCTTTCTCAGGTTGCTCTCCAGTGTTTAAGGGCAGTCTGCTTTATATGACAGTTAGGACATCACTGCTCCCCATGAAGTTGTGAGGTCTCTGAGAGGAGTTAGTGCATCCCAGTCATGATTGTGTAACTCTCTAGAGACTGGTACGAGTTTTCTGTTGTTTTTTTTTAATTGAGAGAGAGAAACATTGATTTGTTGTTCCACCCATCCATGTAATCATTTATTGATTCTTACATGTGCCCAGACAGGGGATTGAACCCGTAACCTTGGTGCATTGAAATGACACTAACTGAGCTACTGGGCCAGGGCTAAATTTTAATTTAATTAAATTATGACAGATTCTCTGAAGTTATAAACTTATCTCTACATAGTAGGTTGACTGACATCCATGACTCTCTCTTCCTGCTTTACCTGCCAACTATTCTACAGCAAACCGTGGATTCTCAATTGGGATTGGTGACGTCACACCTGGCCAAGGGTTGCTAAAGGCCAAGTATGAGTTGCTGAATGCTGGCTACAAAAAATGTGATGAGTACATTGAAGCCCTGAACACAGGCAAGCTGCAGCAGCAGCCTGGCTGCACTGCTGAGGAGACTTTGGAGGTGAGTCTGGCTCTTTGGGTCGGTTAGTTCAACCACTGCATGCTCATAGGATGAAGAGAAAGGTAGCAGAGGGGAGTGGGAAATGAAGGTGCTTCAGCCTTCATCTTGGCCTGGTGCGGCTTGTGCATGTTCTCATTGTTTAATGAGGAGAGAGCCTTCGATCAGGCCCCTTTATGTCCCTTTCACCAGTTTCTAGGTGGTGAAAACACAGCCCTATCTGTTCATTTGTGGCCACACGGGGCTGTTCTTGTTCCAGCATCATGCTTAGGCCCCTTCTGGAGCTGGTGCTTAGTGCTTCTGCCTTTCTGTTTCCGACGTCCTTTGACTGGGGGTTAGCACTGCAGCTGTTTAAATGGGTGGTCTTTGAAAGATACTTGGATACAGAAGATGGAAAGTTCATGTCGAGAGTCATACACCAGACTGCTGTCACACTCCCTCACATGTGAAACTAGGTTAGCTACCAACAGGACCAGCGCATGCTGGCGTCAGAATTGCCGCCATCCCTGGGGAGCCCTGTCTTTTCTCTGAAGCAGCTGGGGTCAGCAGTCTGATTGCACCGGGTTTGCCCGGCTCCCTTCTGCCTTCCCTGTAGCCTGGGCTCAGGGCTTTAACTCACTTAAGTGTGGAAGGAAGGCTGGTTAAGCAGTAAGAAATTTTCTGATGAATAGAATTTTTTAAGAAGTTGTGTAAAGTACTCACCCTTGTTAGCTCAGCCTTAATCTCATTTAAGTGTTAGAGAGAGAGGGAAAGATATGGATGTTTGTCACCTAGAAAATTACCTGAGGCTCAGCTACACTCATTTTTAATGGAACCATGACTCCTAAGTGATTGAGCATCCTAAGCTGTGAGTTGAGGAATAACAATCTGGATGAGCTCATGGACTAGAATATTCCTGTAGTGTCACCTCATCACACAGTAAACTTGTGGGAATTCAGTTGTATTCTTGGCAAGAAAAAAATAGACAAACTTTATAAATAGTACAGGTATTATCTTACACTTTATACATTTATTTAGGCATGTGTGTGTACACAGTAATATAGATGCATATAGTTATTGTGTAAGTAAGATCCCTGTACACAAAGCCATGTGCGTTCTTCTTTATTGCTACTGAAAGGATTGTTCAAGGTTTTGTTACTAGTCATTTACCTTACACACTGATTTTGGAACCTTGTCTGTGTATATATAGGGTGTCCTGATTTTCTGAGGCTCTGAAACCTTTATTTTTTGGAAATCTGATATCTTTCTTAAAATTTTTCAAATTTCTGTAAATGTCGGAGTGTACAGTGGTGGTCAGCAGAGCTGGCAAGGTGGCTCCACCACACATCTCCTTTTGTCCACCAGGCTCTGATCCTGAAGGAGCTGTCGGTGATCCGTGATCACGCCGGCAGCGCCTGCCTCCGGGAGCTGGACAAGAGCAACAGCCCCCTGACCATGGCCCTGTGCGGCTCCAAAGGTAAGTGTTCTCTCTGACCACTGCCGTCGTTATGTTCTCCGTGTGGGCTGGCTGCTGCTGTTCTGGAAAGTGGAAGATCCTAACTTCAAATAGACCTTTTGTTTATAAAAGCGTGTCTTTTTAAACCATTTACAGATAACCTTGACCAACATAGGTTTGAACTGCATGCGTTCACTTACAGTGATTTTTTTAAAATAAACTGTATTTTCGATCCGCAGTTGGGAATCCACATATCTGGAGGGCTGATTTAAGTTATTTGTGGATTTCTATGCAGGCAGCCAGTGTCCTTCATCCTTGTGGTGTTCAAGGGTCAGCTGTGTATACAAAAAGAATTATGTGCATTTTGGGGAGTTCAACTTTTCTAGAGGAGCTTGTTGGTAATGTGTGTGGGTTTCTGAGTTTCAGGATATTTTGAGCAACTTTAAATCAACCTTTTTAAATTTATAATAACACATTTATTGTTTCTACCACACCACTGCAGATATAAAACAACTTTTTCGAAAAGCTAGGGAGTTTTAAAATAATATGCAGTATTTAGCGATGGGGCAAAATGCTTTAATTTCATATTTACCTTAAAGCATTAGGTTTTGTGATACTGTGCTCCAAGCCAAAACCTCTATACTTCTCTTATTTCTGTGCATGCTTTATAGATGAAGACCAGCCTCTGACTTTTGCTGCCTCTCACCCTAATATTCTACTTTTGCTCCTGGTACTTACCTCACACGTTCCCATTCCTGTGTCTTTGCTTCCCACGCTTCCACACACTTTGGAAGCCACCCCCCCACCAACCCTTTTTGTGTCTCATAATGTCCTCCAAAAGTTGAACCTGGTTGCTTCTTGAAGATGCACCTGCAAGTCTTTCCTCCAACCCTGAAGTGCTGGCTTGCTCTGCCTTGCCTGCATTATGGATAGCTCTACTCTAGATTATGAACTTTTCGAGGAGAAGGGGCTGTGCTGTCTTATGGTCCTGTTTTATCCCACAGATCTGCTTGCACTTCAGTTAATGTTATTTCAGTAAATGAATGTTACATTCCTGACCTCCTTCCCCAGGTTCCTTCATTAACATATCACAGATGATTGCCTGTGTGGGACAGCAAGCCATCAGTGGCTCCCGAGTTCCAGATGGCTTTGAAAACAGGTCCTTGCCTCACTTTGAAAAACACTCAAAGGTAAGCGGTAGTGGATCAGGCGGAACTCTGAGGGACAACCATCGGCAGTGCGCGAGAAAGTAACTCTGTGGCTGCCAACCAAGCGACTCCACGAAGTGTTATATGAGGGCGGGCGCGGCTCAGGGTTGTTACTCCCTTTTCAGTCCAAACTGAGTCATGGACAAGGAGCCTTGTTAAACTCAGAGCTATAAAACTTGGACAATGCCCCCTTGTGTATTTTCTCTCTGAGGAGGAAGATTTCAGTTCCCCATCCAACTTGAGTAATCAAACCAGTACTTAGCATATATATATATACACGGTAAATATATATTATATACATATATATGTATACATAATACATATATATTCAGTCAGTACGCTTGTTTTGGGGGCAGTGATACAAAAGTATAAAGATTTTAAAATAGTGATCATGTAAACCGCACTCAGCTAACCAGGAAATTTCAGGTTCTCTCTGGAATTTTCAAACTCAGCTTGAAAATGACTTGAAAGTTAACCTTTATGGTTTGGACATTAGTGTAAGCAGAAGGAGACAAACCTGTGCCAAGTTTGTTCTGGGATTCAGGGGCAGACAAGTATTAAATCTGTGGTTAAGGAACTTAAAGTAGATTTGGTCACTTACTAAATTCTGGCTTTGGAGTCAGCTGTTGTTCCTATTAAGGCACAAATGTCCATCCCCTCCCAGATATGTGGACTCTCTGTATCAGGTTGCCCTAGGAGCAGTTCAGATCCTCTGCCCAAGATCAGAATGCACTAGAGGTCAGGCAGATAAGTGATCACTGCAATGGTGCCTGCCCGTGCTTGTCAGGCTCACAGTTGTAAGGCAACCTGACTCAGGAGAGGCCAGGGCATCCAGACTGCTTAGTCCCTGGACCAGTGCGAGATTAGACTCCAGGAAGTCTGTGCCTGCCTAGAAATGTCTGTGAGTATAGAGCTGCCCCTTAAACAAAATAAGGAAGCAGGAAGTTGGTCTGTTCATCCAGATTGTCCTCTAAGGGACAAAGACCTATCAATCAAAGACCGGCCATTTTACATAGTGTTTTATATATTTATGTATTTTTATGATGTTATTAAAATACATTTCATATGTCATAGTCACCCATGCAAAGGGTACCCATTCAGTGACTTGTATATTCACATAGTTGTGCGATCACCACCATAGTCTAATTTCAGGGCATTTTCAGCACCCCACAATGGAACTCCATAAACATTAGCAACATGAGGTTATGTTTGGGAGGTGGACAGGCCTGGCCCACAGGAAGGCTTGTCTGTAGGGGAGTCATTATTTCCCAGAGAACAGGCCACTGGTGTAGTCAGGCAGCGCCCTCTGGAGGCCTTGACTGCCTGCCTGCTCTGTCAGTCGCAACCTGGGCCTTGGGTTTCCTCTCCCGAGCCATTTGCCTGCCACTGGCATCAGCACCAACTCTGGCTGGGCCACACCCTCCTTGTCTTTGGTAAGGCTGGGTTGTGCCAAATTATTTCTCCTTTAGGAGAGGGCATCTAAAGCCTGTCACTTTGTGAAAGTGCATTGGCCAGGTGTTTATAGCTTGAAGGTGTGGCATTTTCTGATTTGAATGGGTTTTGGAATCGTGGACCTTGAACTTTTTGTTGTTGTTTGAGTTTTCTTTTTTTTCCTGCCTTTCTTTAGCTTCCAGCTGCCAAAGGCTTTGTGGCTAATAGCTTTTATTCTGGTTTGACACCAACCGAGTTTTTCTTCCACACAATGGCTGGTCGGGAAGGTCTAGTTGACACAGCCGTAAAGACAGCTGAAACAGGATACATGCAGGTAATTTAAAGGAATGTAGACGGTTAGCAACAGACCATTAGGACAGGTCTGTCTGTGGATTTTGACTGCTGAGTGTTTACATATTTTGTGCATGAGCTAAAATTTATCCTATCTTGCTATTTAAAAGGAAAACTTAAGACATAGGTGCCCTAGAAATAAACAGCAAAAAAGGGTAGTGTTAATGTTCCAGATCTTATGATCCTCCAATGATCAAGACCAGTCCAGAACCACACAGACCAGGGCTCTGTGAGAGGAGCATGGGGACTGGAAGTGCATTCTGGGACACACCGCTGAACCTCACGGAGCCTCTGTTTCCTAATGCACAATAATGGGCGTAACAACACGTGCCTCCTGTTCAATGAGCGGACCCTGCTTCTCACTTTGAACTATTGTGTGACTCATTATTGGTATCATTCTGATTGACTCCAAGAACCTATTCTGGTGCCTGCCCGCGTGAGAGAAGGCTCTCCACTGTGTGTACAGTGCTAGGATAATAGGCTTAGGCAGATGAGGCTAAACTAGAGGGTGTCCTGCAACTGTGCTTCTCAGGCTGCCACAAAGGTACCCTAATGACAGAGGAGTGGAAACATGTTCCTAGTTTGTTATTCCATAAGACCACAAGGAGAGGACTTCTTTTCAAGTCTAATTTTTAGTTCTGCTCTGTGTACTCCATAATATTCAGGGGGCGTGGGGGTTGTTAATGTTTTCACCTACTTACAACACTGGGTAAAGTTAACACTTCAAGTTGCTGGACCATGAGCTTGCTATAGCTTGTTGTCTCCTCTTCTCACTGTGGATCCCAGTTTGAGAAACATGGCTCTTTGCAAACTAGGAAACCAGGATTGGTAATCAAGAGATGTAATCGAGTGGACCAGAGCAAACAAGGTTGATGAGGGTGAACATGGACTCGGGGCAATAGACACCTCTTTCTGTAACCACTTTTGTACCTCATGTGTCCTTACTGATACTTCCCTTTCAATCGTCTCCTGATGGGAAATTCCCCTTCAGTTTTGGAGTGTGCAGCTTTTGTCAAAAAACCAATAGACTGAAATGCCTTTACCACTGTTGCCAGAATGTCTTTTGACTTTATTCTTTGTCTTTATCTTTTAGAGTAGAGTATGACTTTCCCAGAGCAGTGTGTTAACCTAGAACAAATTAGTTTTGGCATGAGGGATTTTTGTTTTGAAGTTGCCTGGAAGAAGCTTTCTTTCTCTTTAATTCACTGGGCCACTGTCACATTGCTGGCTGGATTGTGTTCTTCCAGTGGGAGGTTTTCCCTGAGCAGATTTGAGAAATGGCTGCTGCCTGCTGGTTCAGGCACAATGCATTCCCTGTTCTCTCTTCTTTCCCGTCTGTCCCAGAAGAGGGTCTGCACCTGATCCTCTGTAATTCATATGGAAGTCCACAGGGGTCCTAGATTAAGTTGTGTTTAGAAATACAAAGCCATTGCATTAATTTATACCTTAGGGAAAAAGAGAGGGAAGGCAAAGCAGACAGGGAAAACAGTGTTTGCATATGCCATTTGGGGTTGATGGGTTTAAATTGCATGTATTCTGAAACACGCTAAAGTGCTGGAGCTTGAGGCATATTATAAATCCCACTGGACCAGCTAGGGAGGCACTCTTGGCCTTGTTCTTGGGGTCAGGGGAATTTTTTTTAAGGAATTCATTATAAAATGTGTTTATCTGATTAATGGGCTAGTGACCTTGAAACTTAGAGCTGCACATCTCATCCTCTGCACATGTGACTAGTCTTCCCAGAGCAGGTGAGCTTTTTTCCCTCTGTTTCTTTCCCTTTAGAGAAGGCTTGTAAAGTCCCTTGAAGATCTTTGTTCACAGTATGATTTGACAGTCCGAAGCTCTACGGGTGATATTATACAGTTCATTTACGGAGGAGATGGCTTAGATCCTGCAGCTATGGAAGGAAAAGATGAACCCTTGGAGTTTAAAAGGGTTCTGGACAACATCAAAGTAAGAATTAGTATTATATCAGGTTAGAGTGTTTTTGAGGACATTTCTTTAGAATGGAGGTACCCTTTGGAAAAATCACACACAGTTAATGTTCAATCATGTTCAACTACTGGCTTAGTACTTTTCTTTTTGTGTTACTCTGCATAATTTTCCCAAACATAAAGGAAAGATATTTTCTCAGTTTCAAAATTTAGTACCCAGATGCCAATAGGAGGAGAGACCTTTGGTTTCTGTGCAATAGTGGCCAGTGTTATAACACTGACCATGGGTGTTGAAAAGCAGGCACATTTCACGTATTTTAACTGGGGGCATGATTGAGGACAATTGTTTTGGGAGGTAGTTTGACAGTACTGATCTGAACGTCAATGTGGGCGCATTTTGACCCCATAGTTCCACTCACGGGAATCTGCCCTAAAAAACAATTCGTATTTTTTAATTTAAGCTTTATTGTACTTTTTTTCCATTACCATTAAGTCCCTAACACCCTCTTCCCCCCAACAATCTGTATTTTTTTCAAGTTTTATTTATGTATTTATTTTTAATTTAAGATGGGGGAAGGGAGGGAGAGAAGTGTCAGTGTGAGAGAGAAATCAGTTGGTTGCCTCTGGTGCACCCTAACCTGGGGACCCAGCCCACACCCCAGGCATGTGCCCTGACTGGGGATCAAACCAACAACCCTTTGGTTCACAGGCCAGCACTCAGTCCCCAGAGCCACACCAGCCAGGGCAAATTTGCATTTTTAATGCAAATCTGGGTTGGGGTGAAGTTTAGGAAGTAATGGAACAATATCCACTGACTATCCCAGAAGTCTTTGTGTAAGGTAGAATATCAGTTTGCCCTGTTTTCACCTTCATATTAAAGGTAGAGTCTGAAATTTGTTTTGAATGGGAAAAAACATCACAGGTTGCTAAAAAGATCCCTCTGAGAAAGGTTATTCTATGTCTTGTAAATTCTCACATTTAATGTTGGTCCCTTCTCCATTGCCCTCACATGCCACACCATTTCCTTTTAATACTAAAGGCAGTCTTCCCGTGTCAGAGTGAGCCTGCTCTCAGTAAAAACGAACTGACCCTGACCACTGAGTCAATCATGAAGAAGAATGAGTTCCTCTGCTGCCAGGACAGCTTCCTGCAGGTAAGCTTTCCAATGCTGATCACACCCAGCTTGGCTGTCACAAAATTGTTTGTCAAGTGCCAGCAGGTGAATTTTTAAGCTGGGGGGTTTATGTAAGAGTGTTTCTTTGTTAAAAAATTCAAGAATGGCCTCAGCAAAATCTAACCAACCAACATGAAGAATTTATCTTATGTCTTTGTTAGTATATGGCTCTTACACAAGTGTTTTTATATTAAAAGAAAAATACTTTAGCTAGAGAACTAATTTTTTTTAACCCTACCCCTATTATCAACACCCTACAGTCACTTTCTTATCCTGTGGACCGGCGTTTCTTCCCTATGTCATTCTGAATCCCAATAATTTGTATTAGTAGTGTCATTCTAGTATCTTTCATTTTAAATTGTTCTTTCTCCTACTGCGGTGTGGATCAAAAATCAATGGAGCCCACCTTCCTTTTCCTTCTGGGGACTTGTTACCTTGATGTCCCCTTAAGGTTTTCTTTGTTTTTGTTTTTTAATGCCACTCATCTGCTCAAGCAGCTCCTTCCTATTTATAATTGTGGTTATGACTAAAAGCAAAAGGATACAGAAATCAGTGTGGCTTCCTTTGTGTACTGATTGGTGATTCAGATGCAGCAAAAAAATCAGCTGGAATGAATTCCTTTCAGTATATCAAAAATAAAAACCACAAATTGAAACTTTAAGAATGCTCTTGGTTAAGGAAGCTTTTCACTTCCTTTCATATGTTGAGGTGTGAAAAGTGTAAAAGAGAATCTTACAGATTTTTTTTTTGTTTTAAGAATCTTACAGATTTTAATATGTTTAAAATCAAGAGTGGGGTTAGGCTGTGCACTTTTGTTTGATTTTTTTCAATAGGTTTTTTTAACTAAGAAATTAGAATTGTGACTTTGTTTTCTGCATAATTACATTTACTTATTTATTTCTCTGTTTACCCTTGAAGACCCTAACTGAGACAGGCTATGAGAAATACAACGAGGTAATGCACTTAGCATGCTGACTGCCGAGTGTGAAGGAGTGAGTTCTCGCAGCGCCCCAGCTGTGTGCCAGCACCAGAGGCTACAGATTTGCGTCCCAGTGCTGGCAAACATGGCTTCCCTGTGCATCACTTCAAACTGGTGCCTTTCTTGCCTTTGACAGGGTTTAACAGGTGACCGTCTGACCTGCAGTGTTTATTTAGTCAGCAAGCACTCGTTCAGCCGTCACTGTGTCACACACTATGCAGGTCCCCTGGACACAAAGATAACTAAACGTGTCCTTGCCCTTCAGTAAGCTCACAATCTGATGAATTCAGTTTTGCCAGGAGGGTTCAGAATCCACTGGCCAGACTGATGTGTCTGAGCCTTGGAAATGTTCTCTGGCTCCACTTTGTGCCAGAGCAGATGCAGCTCCTAAGTGGCGTCGAGCCCTGGCCCTGCCAGAGGTTATGCCTGTGCTCACAGACTGCTGTGGTGTGAGTGTGAGGATTTAACTGCTGGTTAATCATGTGATTAATTGCCTGCTATTTGCCATGTTGCTAGTTCTCTGTAGTATGCATGGGTTGATGCAGCTGAATTCTTAGTAGTTTATTTCAGTTTCCATTTCTGCTTTTTTGTTTTTTAACCTCCAGAATATCTAACTTTTGTGTAAGGAAAGTAATTTCTTTCAGCAAAGCCACTGGAAGCAGTTCTCTGTGAATGGCAGCTGAGAGGTCTCATGTCTAGCGCCTAAGCTGGGGGATGGTTTTAGGTGTGTCCTCTCTACTCCTATGTGTGCAAAGCCCCTCACAGATGAAAATCCCCTGGTCTGCTCGGCCATAGGCTTTCGTTCCGGTTTCCCTGTGCCAACAGGTGGGGCAGCCTTTAACACCTGGCGATCAAATGGCAGCACCTGAGCCAAGAGGGCTTTCAGGAGCTTGTCCAGAAGGATACGACGACACCTAGACAAATAGGCTGGGGGAGGAAGTGAGCAATATGAAAGAGTCTCTTTTCACTGAGTAACATACAGAAAAAATGAAGCAGCAGAGAGTATTCCTGCCTTTGAATATTCCCACTGTTAGGCAGAGTCACTCCAGAAGAGATTGCTCCACTGCCCTCTCCAGCTCTAATTTCCTTCTCTGGTTTTCAATAATGGACTGTATCTGAAAATGCAGTCTCAAACTTGTAATTAGTAAGTAAGCCTAGAGAGTTTCTCCTTAAAAAGAGTCCCTTGAGAATTTTCAAGTTCTTGCAAACTAATAAAAGTCCTTTGTATATACAACAATGGCTGAATGTATCTCCACACTTTCTCAATGAGAAGAAGGCAGTGTGGCATGAAAAGGCTATGTTCATGAACAAGGGTAACCAAGGTCTGATGGACTCCACAGGTAGCCCCTTGTCCACCTGGGCTCCCAGGATACAGACTGAAATTCTTAGTGGGCAAAGATGACATTGCTGAAACCCCTGTCCCAAGAGCAGACTTTGGAGAAAGCATCTGACCTCATGGAGAGGCCTGTCACCTTAGCGAAGCATATGATTGCCTTCAGTCCCTTCGTAGTCTCTGCTCTGAGTGCTGGGACTAATGCCATGCCGCCTCAGAGAGAGGGCTCACTGAGCTGTGCAGTCACTGCCTTAGAAGGGCCCATGAGCCATGGACTAGTTTATTTTCAGAAAAGGTAGTAACAGGAATTGCCAGGCAGTCGGTGGGAGACTAAAGAGATTTATTTTTGCAGTGTTAGGATAGAACTAGGTTACTAAATGTTAAGCTATCTATAGGTACCTTACAGGGTTTATTTTTGTACAAGTGGACCTCTGGTTTAGTTTCTTCTGCTGAGCTCTTTTTCTTTCTTTCTTTTTTTTTTTTAAGATTTTTATTTACTTTATTTTTATAGAGGAGAGGGGAAGGGAAGGAGAAAGAGAGAGAAACATCAGTGGGTGGTTTCCTCTCCCACATCCCCACTGGGGTCTGAGCCTGCAGCCCAGGCATATTCCCTGACCGGGATTCGAACCAGCAACCCTCTGGTTCTCAGGCCAGCACTCAATCCACTGAGCTGCACCACCAAGAGCTCTGCTAAGCTTTTAATCAAGGGAGCAAGACAGTAGCAAAATTCAACCTCTCTGCCACCTGTCCCCTTTTGGCCACCTTACCGTCATTGAGAAAAGCCTGGCTCAAACAAAGCATCAAATACTGTTTTCTGTTATATACCCATTTCTCCTTACCTGCTTTCAAGGGAAAATAAGCATAAATACCAATACCCAGGGTAAAATCAAACAGCCTGGATAGAAATTTCAGCTCCCGGTAAAGCATGATTTTCTCCTTCTATTTTTGGAAAAACATCTTCTATTAAGAACATCTGAGGTTGCTCCGCTAGCTACAGTAAGAGTAAAATTCCTAATGCCTTGCCTTGGAATGGGCATAGCCCCTTTCACATGAAGACATCCTCCTACAGTGTTTTTGTTGTCAATAAGGCACTTAATATAAGTGAAAAAAAGGAAACAATATAGTGCAAGGTTTTCCTGTTGGACACCCAGCAGCTTCATGTTAAAGAGATTGGGAACAGAGCAGTCATTTAATGCCCTTTGGGATCATGTAGTCAGTCTGTTCATGGGTGCTGTAAAGTAGGTTTTAGGAAACCTATTCCCCTCCTCATGCTGGTACCTTTGGGTCACAGCTGGAGGGGCAGCTACTCCCTAACTCCAAAGGGCTATTGCATTTCCAGACTGAGACTGGCCACCAGCCAATGTGGCTCTTCAGAAAGTGTCCTGGGCTCTAAGGATGGGCCCTCAACCCCACCCCCAACTGCCATTCCACAAAGATTAGACAAGTGCACAGACTTCGACCTCAGGGACCACCTCAGCACCCATGGATAGTAGGATCAACTTGGGGACAGCTGGCCAGGGAGGCCAAGGAAGGTGTGATGGCAGCTGCCACCAGGCTTCAGCAGGGTTTCCATTCACCCAAGGCTTCTATACCATCACACTTACCTGGATACCCCCAATGCCCCCTCCCGCCCCCCACCCCCCCGGCCAAACCAAGGTCCCATCTCATCCTGGACTCGAGTGAGTGAGTGAGGCGAACCAGCGCTGGGCAGGACTCTGAAGACACCTGGCCATGCTCCTTTATCCTCAGTCTACTTTTTAAAAAAACACCTGTTTCAGACAAAACTAGGTGTTTTCAGCTGTGTGATATTAACTGAGGAGACTTGGAGCAGGGCACGCTGGTGTTCTTGGGGGCCCCTCAGCCAACCTCAGAATCCAGGAACAAGACCTCAAGGCTTTGTAGCCACAGTATGCAGTTCATCCATGCGCCAGGTCACTCACTGGTCTGTCCATGCAGCTGGACACCTACAGTTGGCCAGAGTGCCATTCATACTTACACTTACTCTCACCATGATTTATTCAGAGTCATCGAGGGAAATTCTATTTCTCAGAGAGCTGCTGAGGGGAAATGTAGTCTGTCCACTCCCCATACCCTCAAAAAGGACTGCTGCTCCTGCATGATATGTGACATCAGCTCATCCGAGAAGTACTCTAAGAGTCATTCATTCCCTGGCTGGGTAATGGATCAGTTGGTGGGAACTCATGCGATGTACCAAGGTTGCAGATTCGATCCCCAGTCAGGGCACATACGAGAAGCAACCAATAAATGCATGAATGAGTGTAACACCAAATCGATGTTTCTCTTCTCTCTCAAATCAATAATTAAAATTAAAAGTCCTATTGTGCCTAATGTGTGAGCCCACCTCCCCCAGGGAGCAGGACTTTGATGGGGTAGCTCACTAAAGCACACCATGCCCTCTTCTGTAAGTACTCCCTCAAACTGGCTGATTCTGGTTCCAGGAGTGACCGTGAGGCTGGCTGCGTTTCATAGACACACTATCATTTGTAAACAGATGGCTTTTTTTCTCTTTGAGCAGTTGCCAGAAAACCTTGAGTCAGGTCCGCAGGCTCTAGCCCTGCCATGTGTAACCCTCCCTGAATGTGCTTCTCACCTTCCTTGCTCCATTTAGTCACCATCCTGGGGCTTAGAGTACTGTTCTTTCCATCTTTTTTGTTCTTTTTTTTCCTTCTTGTTTCTTGCCATTTTTTTTCCCTTTTAGAGTACTGTTCTTAAATGTAGCAAGAACAGCAAATAAACGGATGCTGCACTCCTAGCTTTGAGAGTGGTTTCCAGGAACCCTTCCAGAGTTCTAAGGGTGTGTGGGAAGGGAGTGAGACTGAGGGAGTGATGCAGAGGTGAGTCGGAGAGAAGGAGAAGCTGGATTTGGGAGTGTTTCTTTGGCAATGAAGGCAAGTTCAAAGCATGTGTTGGAAATGTATGTAATGTCTGCAAAGCTATGCTTTAGCGTGTATTTAAGTTGATCATAACGACTTCAGAAGAAATTTAAAAACCAATCTAGAGACTAAAAGTGTACGTGGTACACTTATACCTGTCTGAACTGTGTGAATGTAAGCAGTGCGGTGTGCCAGGGAGCAGAAGAGAAAGCGGCAGGTACAAAGGATGATCCTGGTGCTATACAGGGGTGACGTAGCAGAGCCAGGAGAGTAGCTGGAGCGTGCCTCACTGACTGAAGCCTCATTGGAATAAAAAGGCCTTAGAAACACCTAAACCAACGAGTGATATGTCTGGGCTGTGGATGACTTTGTGTATTCTTTAGAAAAACATTTTGTAATAGGAACTTGATCCATAGTGTATCCTTTGCAGTATATATTTATCTGTCACTGAAATATGATGGGCTCATCATACTACTGAAGTTTATAAAACATCATGCCATCTGAATTTCTGAGAAATATGCAACTTATGTTTGCTGTGTCACTTTTCAGGAAATAAAAAAGTTCATTAAGGGGGTTTCTGAGAAGATCAAGAAAACCAGAGACAAATATGGCATCAACGATAATGGCACAACAGAGGTAACCAGCCTTTCCCCACAGGTGGGACAGACACTAAGGTGTTTTCAGGTGCTGCCAGCCCTAACTCTGTACTTGGTTCTGTTCTCGCAGCCCCGAGTGCTGTACCAGTTGGACCGGATCACCCCAACCCAAATAGAAAAGTTTCTAGAGACCTGTAGGGACAAGTACATGAGGTATGGATGCTGATTGTCTCAGACTGCCAGGCAGTCACATGGCTCTCTCATGTCCTTCCTGCTTCCCCAGGGACATAAAATTCTGCACCAGGACCACTTATCAACTGCCAGTATTTGAGCAGGTTCTCTCTCCTCTTACCTAGGGATCCCAGTGGGTAGATAGATAGAGTGGATGCTCCAATATGTGGAAATAACAAAGAGATTTCCAAGTGTTTTCTCCCCACAGAGAAACTACCAATATATTTGGCAGGTGCTACCTGCTGTTTCCACCTTCAGTACCATTTGTTAATGAGCTTTTTTTTTTTTTTTTTTTTAAGACTATTTATTTTTAGAGAGAAGGGAAGGCAGGGAGAAAGGGAGGGAGAGAAACATCAATGTGTGTTTACCTCTTGAGCGCCCCCAACTGGGGACCTGGCCCACAGCACAGGCATATGCCCTGACTGGGAATTGATCTGGTGACCCTTTGGTTTGCAGTCTGGTACTCAATCCACTGAGCCACACCAGCCAGGGCCATTAGCAGGCTTTTATATGTTCTTCAGGCAGTGGACGTTTGGGCCCAGGCACTGCATATTGACCGCAAGTAGCCATACAGTATTCACGTTCATTATCGGTCCATTCTGAGCATCGTGTCTCCCTGTCTACACCTGTTAGTGATCTGTGCCCAGTTCTCCCTCTATCACAAGCACAGCCTGGCTCATTGCCAGTTCCTTCCTGACCCTAAAGGCACCTGCATTTCTTCTGTTGAAAAGACATAACCAGAAGCCTCTCCCCAGAAGTTTTGCCAGACTTTTCATTCATATCATTTTCTTCCAGGGCACAGATGGAACCAGGTTCTGCAGTAGGTGCACTCTGTGCCCAGAGCATTGGTGAACCAGGCACCCAGATGACCCTGAAGACTTTCCACTTTGCAGGTGTGGCCTCCATGAATATCACTCTGGGTGTGCCCCGGATCAAAGAGATCATCAACGCTTCCAAGGCCATCAGGTGCCGCACCTCCATTTCCCTTCTCTTCCCGGACTGCCCGTCATGTTTTCTGAGAAAACATGTGATCCTTGTGTCAGACGTGCTGTTCAAATAGGCGGTATCTCAAACTTCAGTGTCATGCTTGTGTTAACCATATTTTAGTTTTTTAAAAACCACACTCAAGGAAAAAATAAGTTGAAGCCAGTTACAGTCAAAATTGAAAAAGTGGTTCTTAATGACTACAGGTCATATGAAAGAAATATTTTTAAAAAGTACTACTGGAAAAATGATAGCAGTGTGTCATGGTAGATTTCAGACTTTTGATGTCATATTCCAGGCAAACCAGACCTGACTGCTGTGTCTGCCACTTGGGCTGTGGCAATATTCTGTGACTGTGGTTTCGTGACAGGATTTGTAGGTGATCTGAGACCAGAAAAGATAGAGATGTATTGCAGTGCATCTGATGACGAAGTGACGATTCACCCATGGTCGGAATCTAAAAAAATGGCAGACAGCATTAAGTGAAAGAACCACACTTGACTCCAGAACAGCAGCTCTAGACGTCTGGGAGGCAGGAACTCTGCCTGCCTCCTCCGGGTTGGTCAGATCTCTTCCAGGAGTGCGTGTTCAGGGCACACCACCCAGGACAGTAAGGATGGAAGCTGATTAAGTAGTGGTTGGAGGAGCTGCAGGTGTCCTGAAGAACAGGTAGTGGGGGTGGGAGAAAGGGATGGAAGGAGCTGTAATACACAAAGGGCCAGTTTATTCAGGGAACGGAACTAAATTAATTACTTATTAGGACCAAAGAGGAAGAGGTAGGTCCACCTGGTCAGAAAGAATTTTCTGGAAGTCATTTCATTCACTGGTAGAGTGGTTTGCCTCATGAGCTCCAAAAACAGTAAATCTAAATGAGACTGTACAAAGAAGTGTGCTTGACACACAGTAAATGCCCAATAAATTTCAGTCGCTTTGAACATCACGCTCTCAGCAGTAGTCAGATTTACCAGCGGCCTTCAAGCAAGCTCGCTCCTTGTGCTGTAATTGTTTCTCCTCTGCTCCTCACAGCACGCCAATCATCACGGCACAGCTGGACAAGGATGACGATGCGGACTATGCTCGCCTTGTGAAAGGGAGAATTGAGAAAACCCTCCTGGGAGAGGTAAGGGCAGATCCCTCTAAGTGACGAGAAAACTAGACCAGTGCTGCAAGGAAGTATGAAACCAGCTGCAGTGGATACACTGGTCAGTGTGTTCACACTGTTCTGTATCTTTAAAAAAAGAGTGAGCAGTGAGCGCACTTGGGAAAGGGGCAGGTGGCTGATTAACATTCTGACCTTCTGACACTGCAGATTTCAGAGTATATTGAAGAAGTGTTTCTTCCCGATGATTGCTTTATTCTCGTCAAGCTCTCCCTGGAACGGATTAGACTTCTGAGACTGGAAGTGAGTCGTGTAATTAAATGTGTGGAGGAAGCCATCCTTTCTTAGTCTGGAGCTAGGTGCTGGTAAACTAGGACAGAGGCAAAGCAGGACACAAGCATTACAGAGGCTTTCCTTTGGTTGGCCTGTGTGCTGTGTGAGTCTGTGGTACCTTCACGTCCTGTCTTTCTAAGCCAGACTCTGACAGATGTTGCCTTCTAAAGACATATAGGGAATTAGTTGAAATTTTGTGCTGGCCACAATACCCATTCACTGTGACAAAGTGTTACAATAATTAGTCTCCTTGTCTATCTTCCCAGTGTTTGGAAGGACCATAGGGCTGTCTGTGTCTTATACACCTGTGGCTCCCAGCACGAGCGCAGCGCCTGGCTATCTTGGTGCCTGTTTTTGGATGGGTGGGTTAACCTTGCTTAACAGTTGAAAGATTATTAGCCCTTCTCAGGGTACAAACTCAGTAACACCCTGGCACTTTCCTCTTTCTTTCACGTAGTTAAAATCTGTTCTAGTCTTCACGCAGTCTGTATCCCATTCTCTCAAGTACCAAGTTCATATGTTGTCCATGTGAAAGATGACCTAGGTTGAGTGGCCAGTTGTCTAGGTTGGGGATTTCTATAGCCTGGCTCTGGCCACCTGCAGCCCTTTTACCAGAAGGGCGGCACATCCTCTAGGGATGTGGCGGTTATGGTGAAGACGGTAAGGGGAGGCTTCACGGATGCTTTTAAATTGTCCTAGCCACCAGCCTCCAGCCTCCCCTCAACAACCCTGGAGCCCACGCATGCCTCCAGGACCTGAGTGTGCATTTTCAGTGGGGTGGGGGTTGGAGGGCTATAAAAAACTTTATGCTCTTTTTATGAATAAGCACAGATATTCATACAGCACACAAGTACGCAATATATCTCTGGTATAAAATTTTCATGGTGGGGAGAGAGATTAGGAAAATAATACCTAAAAAAAGCTTTTCAGGAGCACAATGATGAAAAAAAGACTGAGAAACCCTGGAAACAAAGGCTCCAAACTGCTGTCAGTAATGTCCTGGGCATCTGGCCCATGCCTGGCCACCTCGCAGGTGAACGCCGAGACGGTGCGGTATTCCATCTGCATGTCCAAGCTCCGTGTGAAGCCAGGCGATGTGGCTGTTCACGGCGAGGCTGTGGTGTGTGTCACCCCCCGAGAAAACAGCAAGAGCTCCATGTACTATGTGCTGCAGTTCCTGAAAGAGGATCTCCCCAAGGTGAGACGACAGTCACCCTTCAGGGCCCCGCCCAGCCAAGTGCCAGGAGATTTGTGAAAGGGGAGACCACAGTGACCACTGACAGGAATATTAAGGTGCCAGTGAGGGATTCTGCTGCCACCGAGACTGAGGATGGCACCCCTTTTCTTCCTCTCTTCTTTGCCACACTCCTAAGGAATCAGCCCATTTTCTTTCCTTAGCACTGTCACGCTGACTGTGTCTATTAGATTTCTTTGTTTTCTCATAAAACTGATGGTCCAAAGAACATGGACCCCCAAATTTCTGTGGGGATCCCTAATCCCTGCAACATTGGACAGGCACCGTTAGGTTGGTATGCTACTGATACTGCCACTGAGAAACGGGGATGACCCAAGTGACAGACCCAGGGCTTGGTGTTCCCCATTCTCCCTGATGCTGCGGTTTCTGAGGCTGCCAGCTTGATGGGGGCCATGGGCACTGCAGGGTCCCAAACCTTCCATGTCTCTGAGTCCAGGTGGTGGTACAGGGCATCCCAGAGGTGTCCAGAGCTGTCATCCACATCGACGAGCAGAGCGGAAAGGAGAAGTACAAGCTCCTGGTGGAGGGCGATAACCTGCGGGCAGTCATGGCCACCCACGGTGTGAAGGGCACCCAAACCACCTCCAATAACACGTATGAGGTACTGCTCACACCCAGTGTCCCCTTACAGTCGTCCTGTCTCTCTTGGCACCCCCTCCAGGCCCTCAGCTGGCTCCTGGCACATTCCTCAGACCTTGCTATTTGCTCTGGGTGTACAGCGAAACATCTGTTTCTGGGAAAGAGCATGGGACTTGCCGTGAACCTGCAGGGCAGAGGAGGACTTAGGAGAAGCTGGGTAGCACCCCAGAAGTGACTGCTTCCACTCCTTCTGGCTTTCCATAGGTGGAGAAGACTCTGGGCATTGAAGCGGCCCGGACCACTATCATCAATGAGATCCAGTACACGATGGTCAACCACGGCATGAGCATTGACAGGAGGCACGTGATGCTGCTCTCCGACCTGATGACCTACAAGGTTTGTGGGAGTGACCGGTCTTGAGAGAAGGAAGCTGTTGTGCTAAGACATGGAGAGTACATGGCTGTGATGTCCATTGAGCAAAAATAAGGTGGCACCACCCCCCAAAAAACAAATCATGGTGCTCAGCTGGCTGCTCCAGTAAAATTCCAGTGCAAACACTAGAATGGTATGTGATGGAGCATGGTTTTTTGTTCTTATTAGGAATTTTGTTCTAAAGCAAAGCTAGCTGTTGACAAAAGGGCAGGGATTTCCTGGCAAACTGAGGTGTTTATTCCCTATTAAACCCATTCCTCATGCTTCTGTAGCCATATCCAGGAAGAGAATAAGTTTAACATGATCTTGGGGGTGACTGACGTTGGTTGGTTGGTTATATTTTCTTTCTTCCCTGCAAAGTGCCTTCTGTCTAGCAGTGCTGTATAACAAGAGGTTTCCATGGCCTTTCCCATTCAGGCCTGCACTGTGCTGCAGAATGTTCAGAAACTAGGCAGGAGAAGTGGCCCATTCCTACCACCTATATGAGGCTGTTATTGTCGAGTCTTCCCTTTCAGTCTTGCTCTGCATGCATATATTGTGTTTCTCTGGTTTCAGTAAAGAGTGGGCACTGGTTTTTATCCTGACTTTTTTATTTAACATTGTATTTTCCATGTTGTTGCAGTTTTTTGTTTTGTTTTAATTTTATTTATTTTTATAGAGGGGGGAAGGGAAGGAGAAAGAGACAGAGAAATATCAATGTGTGGTTATCTTTCACATACCCGACACTGGAGACCTGGCCCACAACCCAGGCATGTGCCCTGACTGGGAATTGAACCTGTGACCCTTTGGTTTGCAGCCCGCACTCAGTCTATTGAGCTACACCAGCCAGGGCTTCATAGTTTTTTAAATATACTTTTTTAATGATGTCCCACCAGTCCTTGGATTAAAAACACCTAAAAGTACTTAACTCACGGCTTTGAGGTGTTTAAGTTGCATTTTGAGCTCTTCAAGCCATAGTAAACATCTTCAGAAGTACTCTCTCTCTTTTTTTTCAATAGCCTGCTACATTCAGTTCTTTATCTTTTTTTTTTTAAGTGTTAGGTTCACAGACTGGTAGGAGCATTTATTTATTTTTTTTTTAATTTTCTTTATTTATTTTTAGGGAGGGAAGGGAGGAAGAAAGAGAGAGAGAGAGAGAAACATCAATGTGTGGTTGCTGAGGGCCGTGGCCTGCAACCCAGGCATGTGCCCTGACTGGGAATCGAACCTGCGATGCTTTGGTTCTCAGTCCGCGCTCAATCCACTGAGCTGTACCAGCCAGAGCATACTCTCTTTTTTCTAAAGTTAGGTTCTGAACTCTAGTTCTCATTTCCTAACTGTTTGTTCCAACGGCCCCTGCCTGTGAGTGTGAGGATCCGTGTTGTCTGTGACGAATAGCCCCAGTGAGAGACACAGGTCGGGCAGAGAGCCGTTAGGGTCCTGTTCTAGCCTGAGGTTGTGGCTTGAGCACCTACTGCATTGGGCTAATCTTTTGCTTATTCTTTCGGGGGATGCCATGGACGTGGTTTGGTTTCGAGCTTTCACAGGCGGCATGGATACCACTCTGACACGTGTATCCCTTAACACAGGGGGAAGTTCTAGGCATCACTAGGTTCGGCCTGGCCAAGATGAAGGAGAGTGTGCTGATGCTGGCCTCCTTTGAGAAGACGGCTGACCACCTCTTTGATGCTGCCTACTTCGGGCAGAAGGACTCCGTGTGTGGTAGGTTTAGTGTTTGTGAAAGCGTAGCCAGGGCCTTGGTTGTCTGTAACTTAAACCCTAGCAGGGGCTTTCGGGGAAGGGAACAAACTGAGTAGGCAGGGCTTTTATTTTTTAAGAATGAAGTTACAGGTCATGGAATTGGGACCAGTCAATCTCATTTCCAGAGCTTGAGCAGAACATCCTTCATCCGCCCCATCTTTTAAAGGGCCTCTCTGTCAATACAGCGAATTTTTGGTCCAAGAAGAAAAAGATCGACCATGGACGTGTAGGAACTTTCCCAGCCCATGTGATGGCAGGAGAGGAGCAGTGTCACGTGTCTCTGTTGTCCTTTCTGCTTGGGAAGGGCAGCCAGCTTGTTGAGCCCCCGTGCCAGGCACCTTAAATGCCCATATCTCGGCACCTCTGGGAGGTGTAGATATTAAACCCTTTTACAAGTGAGAAGAATGGAAACACTAACTTGCCATCAAGCATGACTGCAGATTCTTGCCCCAAGTTGGCCATATCCTCTGACCATGCAGTGCTTCTCTGATGGGGCCTGGGAGAGAGGGAGTTAAGCAGGAGTTGTTACAAAGGTTCCTGCTGCCCACCCTGCTCTTCCCTGCGTCCTTTACAGCAGCCCACTGTACTTCAGCCTTTCTCAGGCCAAGACCCTGCAGGCCTGAGTGGGAGCTTATGAGGGGCTGGAGCATAGGAGGGTCAGTAGCTTCCCAAGGTCACAGACTCGTCAGCCCATGTGGGGAGTCCAAGCCTGGCTGCTGTCCCTGCCTCCAGATCTCTGCTTTCTAGTGGCCATTTCAAAGCCTCACCACCTACTCTTGTGTGGATTTGCCAAACAGGTGATGGTCTAGGGGGGCCCAGTCAGCATATGCCTAAGACAAATGCCTTTCAAAAGGGATATAAGTTGCAGATGAAAGGAAAAAGAAAGTACATAATTCTTTAAGATAATAAATGGTGAAAGGCAAGAAAAGGGAGCAGAAATTGGGGCAGGAAAAGGCCAAAGCCAAGATAAAAGTAAGAGTAAGTTGCTTGACAAGGGCACTAAGACCCAGCACCCCAACATTCCCAACAGGACATGGGGCCCTGGGCCTGTGCTGTAGCCCTGCTGCCCTCCCGAGGCCCTGCCCACTGCTCCCTCTCCACTGCGACCCTTTTAGGCACCTGGCACAGCCACCCAACCCCCACTTTGAAATCTTCCCCCTCCTCCTGGTCCTTTACACATTGTAACATAGTGTCAGTCCTCACTATGTGTTGGGTTTTAGTTTGGTGGTTTGCCTGTCTGGATTCCCAATAGCACAGAGCTCAGAATGCAGCAGACACACACTTGCTTATTTTAGAGCCAGAAACTTGATGCAGAGCCCAGCATTTGCATCTTACAGAGCTGAAAGGGAGCTTGGGAAAGAATCTGCACCACATCCTTATTTCTGTCGCTCTACTAGGAGCCCTGCCTGCCTTCGGAGTGTTTCCAGTTAAGGCTCTGAGCTCCCAAGGCTCAGGGTGCCTTTCATCTTGGCCCGACCCTGGCCTCTGAGCACAGTGAACCTCTTGCTGTTGCTGGTTCCAAGGAGATTGTCACCTGATCATATCATACTGTTTGCTTTTCTTCTTGGCACTAAGATAGGAAACACTGGCTGGTAAACTCGGGATTCCCTGAGCATCCTTCACTAGCCTTGCTGGCTATGTTTAGTGCTACAGTCTTTGGCTTAAGATGGAGTGAACTGCTGAGCCGTCAGTCTCCAGCCAGCAGCTGGGCTGTGAAAGGGCACTGCCCTTCCCCGAGCGTACGAACTCTCCCCTACATCTAGACGCACCATGTGCAGCCTGTGCGTCTCAGCCGTCTCCCATCACAGACGAGGAGTAGTGACCAGCCACAGTTCAACCCGTTGATGTGCAGTGGGGCTGGGACTCAAATCCCAGTTTCTGGCTCCTCGGTCAGCAGTCTTTCCATCTCGACAGCCCACCATTGTGTTGAGAAGTTCTCTAATCTTCTTTCTGGTTGATTTCAGGGGTGTCCGAATGCATCATCATGGGGATCCCCATGAACATTGGAACCGGGCTGTTCAAGCTGCTTCACAAGGCTGACAAAGACCCGAGCCCTCCCAGGAGGCCCCTGATCTTCGACACAAACGAATTCCACATCCCCCTTGTCACATAGTCCAGGGAAGAGGGGACTGTGCCTAACCTTGTCCTGTCTAGAAGGGGGCTCCAGACCAACAGCTGCCTCAGCCATGTGGCCCCTGGGGCGGAGGCCCTGGTTCCCACACCCCGCCAACAGTCAGAGAAGGCCCTCTGTGCCCCCGGGAGCAGCTCGCCTGCTAACTGACAACACCGCTCGGTCAGGACACCTGAGTTTTCTCTGTTGTTTGGTGAAACCTAACCCAGGAATAACTCCAGGCGTCCCCCCACCCACCTCCCTGACTTACAGGGAGGCCCCGCCAGGCATCTTCACTGCTTCCCACTTCACTCATCTGCCCATCAGTACCCAGGATGAGGGTGCTGAGCCCCAGAGCCAAGGCACAGCCCCAGGTTTCCGGTTCCTCAGTCATGCTGGACTCTCAGTCTGATGTACCCTTGTAAATACTGTTACTATTTATTCAGTTTAAAAATTTGGAGTTTTTGTTGTTTGGTTTTACTTTTGAAACCACAAAAGCCAGCATTGAAGTGTCACTGGAAAAACTGGTTAAGCATGAGACAGTCTAAGATTTGTAATTGATCTGAGGCTGTCGTGAGGCCCAAGCTGCTCTGAAATGCCTTTCACAAGTGCCCTGGTCACCCTGTCATTTTCGTCTACCTCCAGTCCCACAGGTTGTGGCACTACCTTGTCACTAGTATGTGACAGAGTCAAGCCTGTTCTTTGTGGCCTCTGGGCCCTGCTGAGGTGGGGACTGTCTGTATATGTGGAGATGATGAGTGAGGCTGGTCCAGGCTGCCTGCACTGGCATCTGCACCCCTCCTGAAGCAATAGGCAGGTGCACAACTGCTGCCTTAAAAAGTGCCCATGGGGCAGTGGCAGCAGGTGCCAGCTGTAAGGGGTGAAAGGGTCACTCAGAGGAATGGAGACCCACATGGGTGGGCACCAGCTGGAGCTGGGGACTTGCCCACTTGGCGTGGCAGGCTCCTCGAATGGGAAATCTGTGGTGACAACAGAAAGCATGTGTCAGGCTCTGAGGAGAGAACCAGCAGGGTATCCCAGAAAGACCCTCGTTTATCCCTGACCTGTGTGGCTCAGTGAGTTGGGCATCATCTCACAAACTAAAAGGTCACTGGTTCGATTCTCCATAGGGGCACATCCCTGGGTTACAGACCAGGTACTCCCTTGGGGGTGAGCAAGAGGCAATCGATCAATGTTTTCCTCTCTTCCTCTCTTCCCCTCTCTCTAAAAATAAATAAAATCTTAAAAAAGAAAGACTTATATTTAGTCTACTCAGGCTTCTGCTAGTGGTACCCTTGCTAGTGGGTTCTTCAAGGTTCCTGAGGGGGATATCTGCAACATAGGAAAGAAAAGTACATCGCTTGTGTTCTAGAGAGCAGGAAGGGTTTGCTCCTGGAGACTGCCTTCTTTGTGCCAAGTTGGCCCAGGGCCACAGAGAAGAAGTGGTGATGGCTGCAGTCCCTCTGCCCCTGGAGAATGTCCTGTGGAGCCTCGTCCCACTGTCCTGATTCCTTCCTTCCCAGTGGGGCTTTCAAGACCAAGGCTTCTCGGTTGGGAGTGAGGTGATAGTGCAAAAAAAGTAAGGCTTGGACACCAATTCTGGCTCCACACACTTGAGAAGGATTACTTACACAACTCAGTCAATTTATCTCATCATGTAAAGCCACTGGAAGAAATAGCCCACACCAAAGAGATGGGAGTTTATTGTTGAGCAGGAAGTTGGTTTGGACAATTAGAGGGGTGTAGTAAAAGAAAAAGTGGCAGTCTCGAAGAATTTAAGTGGTATTTTATAGACTTACATTCTTTGGACATTTCCTAGTTGATTCCCGTGTTCTGAGTTAATGCTGTTGGAGTACTTTGGTCCATGTTACAATGGGTGCTTGCTCCCTCATGCTGATGTGGTTCTGAATTAGGAATTCTTAACCTGAATTTTTTTTTGGCTGAAATTGATGTTTAAAATTCTATTGCAATTTGTAGTCTGGCGCTATGATCCCACTACACCCAGGAGATTGACCTATGAACTTTCCATAGGGTGTCAGTGATGTGGGAAAAAATGTCATTTTTCTTCTTGTTCAGCCCCCCTGTGTCTTTGAATTGAGTTGACCTGGTTCAAGGCAAAGGAGTAAGTTTGTTAATGCACTTACTCAGTGTTGCCACTGGGGGTCCTCACCACCGGCAGGACTGCTCACAACCTGCAAAGAATCCCAGGGCTGCAAAGCTGCCTTCCTGGACAATTACATGGGAAGGAAGCCTCAGGCCTGTTTGGATCCAGGACTGCTGGAAGTACACACTAGGGCCAGGGAGGATGGACTTGGATAACAGGAGGGAACACCAGCACCCACTTTCCTCTGGGTGACACATACTTGAAGTAGGGAAGGAAGATTGAAGCAGTCATGTGCCTCTGAGTAGTAAAGGCACATCTCCAGGAGCCCCCTCCTGCCTGAGGGAGTACCCCCTGGGTGTTGATGTGTCCCTGGGAGATGTGATTGCAATGGGCACTGATGGGGGGCTTGGGTTTACGTCACCATGTAGCTCAAAATGGAAGGGTTACATGAGGGAGCTCATCGCCCAATAAGAAGTGATATGTTAGCCCTGGCTGGTGTAGCTCAGTGGATTGAGCTCAGGCTGCAAACCAAAGCATTGCAAGTTCGATTCCCAGTCAGGGCACATGCCTGGATTGCAGGCCACAGCCCCCAGCAACCGCACATTGATGTTTCTGTCTCTCTCTCTTTCTCCCTCCCCTCTCTAAAAATAAAATCTTAAGAAAGAAAAGAAGTGATGTGTTCTGCGTGCGCTGGTTCTCCTGGAGTAGTACCAGCCCCGCTGGGACCACTGGCATCAGCATCGTTGACTCCGCACTGTGCCATGGGTGGGTAGTAAAATTTTCCCTAATGTGATAATTTGCTCTGACCTTGGCATTTGGCATTGTAGCAAGCACAGAACTTGAAGATCAGATAGCAATCTCAAGACTGAGCTCAATAGGTTAGCATTTTACTCTGGGCCTGTTTGGAAGAAATAAGAAAAACATTTAAATTCTACCCCATCCATTAACAGATACATATTTCTAACTAGCAATCTGTCTAGTCCTTTCCCCTTTTTGTATTTTTTGTACAAGGGGATTAGAATGGCTATTAACTCAGTTACAACCCCCTGCTTTAGATAGCACTTTAGTACAGTGCTTAGATAAACTCTGAGGCAGAAACATACCATGGTTTAATTGACAGACACTGAGGCTCCAGAATGTTCCTCCTACTTCCGGGGTCTCAGTGTTCATCTGTCTGTCAGTGAAACTATGGCGTGTTTCTGTCTCAGAGTTTATCTATGTGTGTTCACATCGGTTCACATCTGGTGGAACCTGACACAATAATGATTTTTCTTGAATTTTTGCTCTCAGCAGAATTCTGTTTCCCTACCAAAACAAAAAAGGAAAAACTTGCTGTACGTAAGACTAGCAATTCATCCCTGTAAGTCAGTAATTTTCAGCATGTGTGCTGCAAGAATTTTTAAAACATGCAGTACCTATTTAGTCAGGGCACTGACTTCCCTTATATTGTCTAGCACAATAGTCATCGGTGTGAATGAATCAAAACTACACCTGTAATTTGTCAGACCAGCACAAAATATATTTTGTGTGTGACACAGAATTTTGTTACTGGTTTGTGTGTGCCATGAGATGGAAAAGTTTGGGAATCTCTGCTGTAGGTAGTGAAGCAGGATGATTGAGATTCACGTGGGTTGTAACTCCTAAAATAATGTTCCCTGCAGCGAGTCCAGTCTCAGGTGTTGGAGGCCATCAGTCAGTGCCCAGCCCCACCCTGTGATGGAGCGAATTCAAACCCAGTGGGAGACAACGCAATGTCCCCTAAGTTTGTGTGCTGGAGGTGCCACCTGGCTAGGATCGGGTGTCTAGCTTAACTGATAAAGGCCTACTGCCCTGATGGTGTGGCTCAGTGGGCTGGGTGTTGTCCCAAAACCTGAAACGTTCCAGTTTCAATTCCAGTCAGGACATATGCCTGAGTTGCGGGCCAGGTCCCTGGTTGGGGGTACATGAAAGGCAACCAATTGATGTTTCTATTAAGCATTGATGTTTCTCTCTCCCTCTTTCCCCTCTCTCTATAAATAAATAAAATCTTTAAAAATGGCTAAAATGGTAAATTTATGTCCAAAGCACTGTTCTAGGTATTAGAAGTACAGCAATAAAACAGGTAAATTAGACACTAATGTATTTTAAATCAGTTCAGCAAGAGGGGTTAAGAAAATGGTTCTACATCAAACTTGGTAAGAAATGTATCCAGCACAATCTAGGACCTGTTCCTGTGGGCAGGCTCACAGCACATCGGGCCTCACCAGGGCAAAGAGAAAGGTCTCTCTAAGCCAGAGCTGCTCCCTGCCCACCAGGTTCCAACCTTCAGGACCCGTCAAGCCCCCAAATTGGCCTCCTTCCCTTGGATCTGGGTGCTAGATGGTGTGTCTTGAGTAGGGGACAGCCTGTAGTCACTGTTAAGGCATGCTACCATCCTCTTCCTATCCCCATCATACTCGCAGCATTAATAAATGGATATTTAATCCCATGAATATTTGTTAATCTGCTGATTTGTTAATATTTGTTAAGTTCCCAGTGTACCCATCAGTGTGCTTGGTACATTGGGACCTTAGGGAAGGTTCCTGCATGTATGGGACTTACTCATCTGGCACAGTCATCTTATGGTTAAAAGCCTGGATTCTGCCCTGGTCGGGTAGCTCAGTTGGTTAGAGCCTCATCCTGATACACCAGGGTTGCGGGTTCCATCCCTGACCAGGGCACATGCAAGAATCAACCAATGAATGCATCAATGAGTGGAACAACAGATATCTTCCTCTCTCTCTCACTCACTCTCTCTGTCTCTTCTTCCCCCTCCTCCAGCCTGCCCCCTCAATTCAATGAATAAAATAAATTTTTTTTTAAATCCTGGGTTTTGTGAAGGTTCTATGATGAAACTATTGGAACTCAAACCTCAGTTTTCACTTTCTATCTGGAGACCTTGACCTCAACCTCTCTTTGTCTCACTCATTTATAAGAATGCGTGTTAGCGGTACCTAACTCAGGGTCACTGTGAAGTTTCAGTGTGATTGTGCATATAAGGTCTTAGTACAGTGCCTGGCAGAGAGTCCACTCATCAAGTATGTTTGCAGTTACATGACTACCACTGCTTTTTAGTGGAAAACCTGGTTTGGTAATTCACAACTAAAACCCCATCCTCTAAAACGCCCTTTTAATTCACCCAGATGGAGCTGTCCCTTGTGGTCTCCCTAGACCTAACTCCTGCCCCACTTCTGCTCAGTCAGCAGATTCAGTGTTTCATACCACACAGGAAGAGAGCTAGGGTAGGGGACTGACATTTGGCAGTCATGTAACTAAGGGCTTGAACATTTAAATCTGAGCCATAAAGTAAATGTGATCTCAAGAATTATGGATAGTAAAACCAAAATGACTCAGATTTTTTATTGAGAGTTATAAAAATTGATGCATTTATTTATACAGGTTTATTACATAGCAGGCTGTCCCATAAGGTGGAACTTAACTTTTTTTTCTCTCTCTTTAAAAGAAAGCTTGCTGCTCTGGTGGCTCAATTGTTTGGGCATTGTCCTACAAATCGAAAGTTTACCAGTTCGATTCCTGGTGGGGGCACATGCCTGGGTTGAAGGTGTGGAAGGCAACTAGTTGATGTTTCTCAATCACACTGATGTTTCTCTCCCTCTCTTTGTCCCTCTCTTCCCCTCTCTCCAAAATCAAAAATAAAATTATTGTTTTTTCTACAAAAAGGAAAGGTTGCTATTTAAGTTCATTAGCAGCCCTGGCTGGTATGGCCCAGTGGGTGGAGCGCCAGCCTATGAACCAAAGGGTCGCTGGTTTGATTCCCAGTCAGGGCACATGTCTGGGTTGAGGACCAGGTTCTCCGGTGCAGGGCGCACGAGAGGCAACCACATATTGATGTTTCTCTCCCTCTCTTTCTCCCTCCCTTCCCCTCTGTCTAAAAATAAAAATAATAAAATCTTCAAGATAAAAAAGCACATTTATAAAAAAAAATTTTAAGCCATCAACAAAGAATATATTTAAAAATCGGGCCCTGGCTGGTGTGGGCTGGTGTGGGTTGGTGTGGCTCAGTGGATTGAGTGCAGGCTTATGAACCAAAAGGTTGCCGATTCAATTCTCAGGGCACGTGCCTGGGTTGTGGGCCAGGTCCCCAGTAGGGGGTGTGTGATCACTCGCATACTGATATTTCTCTCCCTCTCTTTCTCCCTCCCTTCTCCTCTATCTAAAAGTAAATACATAAAATCTCTCTCTCTCTTTTTTTAAAGAAATTGGCAATGGTTGCCTTTGGGGATAGAAACCAGATAACTAAAGGATACAGGTGGAAGTGACTTATTTTTTACTCTGTGTTTTATTGTACCTTCAACTTTGTATCTTGTGAGGGTAATGCCATTTTTTTAATTTGTTTAAATGCTTATTGACTTTAGAGAGACAGAAAGGGACAGAGAGAGAGAAACATCGACGTGAAAGAGACACATCAATTGGTTGCTTCCTGTACATGCCCCAACCAGGGACTGAACCTGCAACCTAGGTGGGTGCCCTGACCTAGAATTGAACCCTCAACCTTTCAATTACAGGACAACTGTCCACCAACTGAGCCACATCAGCCACAGCACCAATTTTTTAAAAATCAATCTCTGATGATAAAGAAATCAAGTCATCACCCTGGCTGGTGTGGCTCAGTGGGTTGAATGACAGCCTGCCAACCAAAAGGTCGTTGGTTTGCTTCCCAGTCAGGGCACATGCCCAGGTTGCAGGCCAGGTCCCCAATTGGGAGCGTGTGAGAGGCAACCAATTGATGTTTCTCTTGCACATCAATGTTTTTCTCCGTCTCTTTCTCTCTCCATTCCCTTCTCTCTAAAAACAAATAATTAAAATCTAAAAAAAGAAAAAGATCAAGTCACCTTGGAACTGACTTTATTCTGGCAAGTACTTAAGTATTCTGTTGTGAAAGTAGTTCAGTGATCCCTTCCAGTTATATAAATATAAAGCAAGTAGACACCAGATATTCAGGGAAAAGGATATTGTTATCAGAATAAGGTGACAAAAAAATCTAACAACACAGTCTTAAGTACCTAAGATTTTCTTTCTGACATAAAGCCAAGAAGGGGCATTCCAGGGCTGATGTTGCAGTTTCACCAAGCTGTCAGGGACCAGGCCCCTCTCAACCTCACCTTACACCATCCCGAAGGCAAAGCCTAGTCCTTATTCCTCGTGGTCCAAGGTGGCTGATGGAGCCCCAGGCATTCCAACAAAAAGAAGGAGGGAGAGAAAGCCATAACTTTTCAGAACTTTCCCAAAAGTTATTCGATGATACTGTTTACATCCCCTCAGCCAGAACTAACCAAGCCCAGCTCCAAGGGAGGCTGAAAAATGTCGCTTGGGTTCTGGGCAGCCATGGGCTTGCCTAAACGTGGGGGCTTCTGTTGTCAAAGAAAAGAGAGGCACAGGAAGTGGGAAACAATTGTGTCTCAGCCTCTGGTGTATCAGAATTTTTTTTTTTTTTTTGACAAAGCTGTAGTTCCCTAAATCCCTTGGAACTAGAATGTTGCTGGGGCCAGTAGGACCAAGAAACCTTCCTCTTCAGAAGAAAGAGACTGTGACCTTGACCCCTCACTCTCCCTTTGTTTCTGTTTCTTCCAAATTTTATGCCTGAGTTGGGTTTTTAGTAAGCTGACTTTTAAATTAGATCACATTCCCTTAGCAGACTTCTCAGAATATATTTGGGCTGATGGAAAATGTAACTTTCAAATGTATTCAATAAATTACACTATTTATTGCTCACCTACTACGTCCTGGCCTCAGTACCAGGTGCTAGGTACAGAGTGATGAACAGATTGTATGACCCTTTCCTTGCAGAATTGATCTAGTCACAGCACTGTTCAACATACATACAATACAAACCACATATGTAATCTTAAATATTCTAGTGCCCTCATAAACAATGAACTTGTGAGCCCTGGCTGGTGTGGCTCAGTTGGTCGGAGCATCACCCTGTAGACCAAAGGGTTGTGGGTTCGATTCCCTGTCGGAGTGTGTGCAGGAAGGCAGCCAATCAATGTTTCTCTCTCACATCGACATGTCTGTCTCTCTCTCCCTTCTTCTGTCTCTAAAAGTAATGAAAAAATGTCCTTGATTGAGGATTTAAAAAAACAAACAAACTGGTGAACTTAATTTTAATATGTTTTATTTAATACAACATATCCAAGATATTTCAACATGTGAGTAATACAGAAATTATGAATGAGCTATTTTATACTGTACATACTAAGTTTTCAAAATCCAGTGCATGTTGTACATTTAACAGCACATCTCAGGTTTCAAGTGCTTAATAGCCAGACGTGACTAGTGGTATTATGTTCAGATTGGAAAACACAGGTTAGTGCAAGAGAGAGCAAATGAATATGTAGTTACAAACTGCTAAGAGCTAAGGAAGAGACAGCTACAGTGAAAGAGAAGAAATGCAGAGACCTACTTCGACTGGACACTCTGAGAAGGCCTCTGGGAGGAGGTGATGTTGAAGCTGGTACCTGAAGGATGGGAAAAGCAAGGGGAAGGGCATGTTCGAGGCAGAGGGATGAGTGCACAAGAAGCTCATGTGCAGGGGAGATCCTGGACCCTCCAAGGGCCAAGGGCCACCAGCAGGAGACCAGTCACATGCCCTCTGGAAACAAAACTGATGTCTGAGCTGAGCCCAGGCCCCAGAGTGTCCATGGCCTCCTGTACGTACTAAAGCTAGCACTCAGCTCGTCCACTCACTGTCCAAGGGACTTTCCAGTGTACATCTCTTGGGGCTTAAACTGTCCAGAAATCATTTTCTGTTGCCTGTGAACCTGACCCCAAACCCAAGGCCTATTTGAAGGTAGGGATCACACTCAGAAAAGGCAAAGCAAGCCTAGTGTAGAAGGACTTGAGTCTCACCGCCTTCTTAGTGAACTTTTGGGCAGAGTCCACACTGTGTACATTGTGTGCCTTGGACCTGTGCTTCCAATTTTCTCTATTTCCTGGAGGAGGTACTGTCTTCCAGGGAAGCCAGGGGTTAAGAGAATCATGCTCTTCAGTCCCACCACCAAAGAATGAGCATGACCAATTCATTACATACAAGCCAGGGGAGCATATCATAACCATTTGAAGTTGACATTAGGAATAAAATAAACAATACTCCTGCCACCCTGACCCAGACACACTAGACCAGTCTTCCAGTTGTACCACACAGTGATTTATTCAGCCTCCTATAGCACAGTGCTTGGGGTAGGTATGAATTGGCAGACTTGGTGGTAAGTCCACTGGACTGGCAGAAATGGTCCTGGGCTAAGATCTCTGAGATGTAATTTCTGCCACTAGCCACACTGCCACAGCATGCTGCCTCCCCCCCTCTGCTATCAGTTTCCCCATCTGTAGAAGAGAGATTAAACTCAGCCATGCCTGTCTACTTCAATGTATCGTGTGAGCCGTCAGGAAGCTAGAAGCCTGAAACTTGCTTAGCTGTTGTGAGGCCTCGTGAAGGAGCAGGGTACTGCTGACGGAGTCCTCCCCTCTCACACCTCACTGGCCTCCCTTCCAGGGAGCCCCTGTGACTGTGGGCACTACAGCGTATCCCAGCAGTCCCTAGCTCCTTCCCCAACACTTAAACCACCATCTGGCCTATACATTTTATAATTTATTGTGTTAATTGCATCTTCCCCAGTAGAATTAAGCTCCATGAGGACAGTATTTTTGTTTCATTCACTGCTGTCTCTTCATTGCTTAGCTCAGTACCTGACATGTAGTAGAACTTTAAAAATATTGGTTGAGCCTTGGCTGGTGTGGCTCAGTTGGTTGTAGCATCATCCCATAACCTTACTGTTACAGGTCGATTCCCAATCAGGGCACACAGCTGGGTTGTGGTTTCAATCCTCGGTCCAGACACATATGGGAAGGAACTTATTGATGCTTCTCTCTTGCACTGATGTTCCTCTCTCTTTATCCTTTCTCCCTTTCTCTCCCTCTAAAGCAATGAAAAAAAAAATGTCCTTGGAGATATATATATATATATATCCAGTTGTACCACACAGTGATTTATTCACTGTGATATTGAAGTAGTGAATTAAATTGAAGTAGTAGTAGTATATATATATATATATATATATATATATATATATATATATATATATATAAAATGAAGTAGTGAATTAAATCTTAAATTCCCTCTCATCATTTGGTGTCAGGTGGTGAGGACCTTGGAGCCCAGCAATCCTGGTTTGAATACCTGCTCAGTCACTTTGCAGCTTCCTCTCAGCTGCCCTTTGTCCTGAGCCCACAGTCCTATTAAGGGTGTCCTCCTTGCTGCAGGATCTATTCAAAGACTGCACAAGCCTGGCTGCTTGTCCTGGCACCACTTCCCAAAAGGCTCCACCTTTGCCCAGAGAGGGCCCCTCTCAGCGCTACAACCGAGGGCAACAGGCCCTGACAACTGCCTCCCCTCCTCCTATTTCTGCCTGAGGCCTGGGCCCCAACCCTGGCCCTGAACATAAGAGCCGGAGCCAAATTCTTCTAGCATATACCACCATGGGTGATTTATTTAAGGGTCTCCAAATAATCACTTAAGTGTCACCATGGCAACACAAAGAGTTACCATGGAGAACGGAGCAGGAAACATCCCCATGGAGACCCCTGGGAGACTCTCTAGGAAATCATTACCAGGTGGAAGGGGCTTAGGAAGGGGGAACTGGATAAATAAGGGAGCCCCATGTTCTGTGTACTGGTGGGAGAAGGTAGGTAAAGGGGCAGAGTGGGGAAGACCAGCTTAGAAAGGCAGGCAAGTTAATGATCTCCACCAGCTATAGGGTCCAATGTGCTAAATAACTTCTATTGTGTACATGGAATATATCTGAAGGGAAACTAGACAGCAAACTGTTAATAGTGGCAGCCCCCATTATTGGAGGGGGAGGAGAAGAGAAACTTATTTTTCATTATATGCTTCTTTGTATACTGCTTGAATTTCTTTCATTTTAGGTATGTAAATAGTAATTGTTCTGAAATTAAAATTAAATAAGTTATTTACAGAGTTCTTGCTGTGTTATTTATATCCTCACAACAACTCCTTAAGGTAGACAGATATTATCCCCATCACACAGCCGGGGGAACTGTGGTATGGAAGTGGACCATTGTCACAGGCTGGGCAAACTGAGGTAGCTGGCTCCCCTGGGGCCTCGATTTCCTCAGAGGTAAAGTAGTTTGGAAGTTTGGATTGGACGAAGGCAGAAGTCCCACTAGCTCTGACAGCCTGTGACTGAGGCTCTTTACAAGGGTTTCTGAGGGCTGGTATCGAACTCCTTCTCTTCCTTTTGTCTCCCCTCACACTCCCCATTCTCAGCAGTGAGTCTTTAGGGTCCTAATGGAACATGTAAAGGCATCCTTGAAGAACCTCTAGATTGTGTCTCAGCAGAGGAGGAGGAAGATGTGGGAAGAGAGGGAAGGTGAGTCACCAGGGAAATGCAAAACAAAACCATGAGATCCTGTCACACACCCATTAGGATGGATAAAATCAAAAAGTCAAGCAATAACCAGTGTTTGAGAAGATGCTGAGAAATTGGAACCTTCATACTCTGCTGATAGGGGTGCAAAATGGCCATCATGTCATAGCTCGGACAAAATTCCACAGATTGTGTGGCTTAAATAACAGATGTCCCGCCCACTCCCCCACCCCCCACCCCCCACCCCGTTCCCTGCACAGTTCTGGACACTAGGAAGTCCAAGATCAAGGTGCTGGCAAATTTAGTTGTTTATGGAGAGCCCTCATCCTGGCTTGCAGGTGGCTGTTTGCCTCCTTGCTATATCTTTACAGGATGGAGAGAGGAAGTTCTGGTGTCTCTTTCTCTTCCTATAAGGGAATTAAGCCCATCATGGGGGCCCTACCCTCATGTTCTCCTATAAATCTGATTACTTACCAAAGGCCCCACCTACTAATGCCATCCCATTGGGGTTGAGGCATCTACATATGGACTGGGCTGGGGAGACACAAACATTGAATTCATAACAAGCCACTTTGGAAAACAGTCTGGCTGTTGGTCAGAAGATAGATTGACCACACGACCGAATACTCCCACACCTAAGAAGCATATTTCCCAAAGAATTCAAAACATCTATTAACACAAAAGTTTGTACATGAATGTTCATAGTAGCATTATCCATAATAGCAAGTCATAAACAACCAAAATGTCTGTCAATGGATGGATGGATAAACAAAATATGGTTACATCTCTACAGTGGAATATTATCAAGCCATGAAAAGGAATGAAGTACTAGACATATGCTACAATGTGGATGATACTCATAAACCTTATGCTCTGCCCTGGCCAGTGTGGCTCATTTGGCTGGGCATTGTCCCACAAAGTAAAAGGTCGCTGGTTTGATTCTAGGTCAGGGCACATGCCGAGGCTGCAGGCTTCGCCCCCAGCTGGGGTGCATGTGAGAGGCAACCAATCCATGTTTGTCTCTCACATCGATGTTTCTCTCTCTCTCTCCCTCCCTTCCCCCCTAGAAAAAAAACAAAACCCAAACACATTATGCTAAGTGAAAGAAGCCACTCACAAAGGACCTCATTTACAGTAATTCTACATGTGTGAAATGTCCAGACTAGGTAAATCTATAGACACAAAGGAGATGAGTAGTTTGCCTAGAGCTGGGGTATGGGAAGACTGGGTATGGGGTTTCTTTTCGGGGGTGATGAAAATGTTCTAAAATTTATTTTGGTGACAGATGCACTACTACGAATATTCTAAAACCTGCCGAGTGGCGTACTTTAAATGGGTAAATTGTATGGTATGCAAATAACACCCCAATAAAGCTGTTTTAAAAGGAGAATGGGAGGGGAAGTGCTAACCCAGGATCAGCCCAACACTGAGCAGCTGCTCTGGGGCTTGCCTCCTGGCTGGCCTCCTCTCCCACTTTGCTCGCTCCGAGGGGGCCTGTGGGGCCTCCAAGGCTGCTTCTGGAATCAGTGGTGCCTAGTGGCAGGGCTTCACATCATGCCCTCCTCCCTGTGCCCCTCAGCCAGAGCCGTATTCCTCAACGATTGGGACTGCTTCCAGAGTGCATTTGGAGAAAGAGGTCTACTGCCAAAAGTAAAGAGAAGTAAAAATTTGAAAGCCATTCAGAAACTATGAGGAGGGATGACAAAAAGATTAAGAACCTGAGCATTGGCCCTGTAGGAAGCACACCTGTTAATTCTGATACTCTGACACCTGGGGCCTTGCTGACTGGAGAGACTGCCCCTCCCACAACCAGGTAATTTCTAGAGAGTAAAGGACTCCGCCTGTGAGGGCTCCTTTCATATGCAAACAGACCAATTGGAGCCCCTACCCCAACCACCTTTGTATCTGGCTCTCTCACACTTTGGGTCACTATCCTGCGGCCCTACTCACTGCTGCGAGGCCAGGTACCAGACAACCAGGGACAGCTCCCGCACCCTGGAGCCCACTGAAGGATTCAGTCTAGCCCATCCTCAACCTACCTATAAGGGGGACTCAAAAAACCTGGAATTTATTTATAATAAACTGTGTATTTATTCTTACATGTTCAAACTTCAGTCACCTTCAAAGTACTCTCCACTTGCTGCAATACACCTATTGACCCATTTTTTCCCCCACTGCTCAAAACAGTTTTGGAACTCGTCAATTTTGATGCCTTTTAATGCTTCTGCCGTATTTTGTTTCACCTCTTCCACATCGGCAAAGCGTTTCTCTTTGAGAATGTTTTTCATCAGGGAAACAAACAAAGAAGTTGTTCGGGGTGAGATCAGGTGAATAGGGAGGTTGGGCCACCGGGGTTATGCCGTTTTCGGTCAAAAACTGCTGAAAGAGATGTGGGCAGGTACACTTGTAAATCACCTTTCATGAAATGGGCACAAGAGTTGAAAAAAATTCACTGAGGCCGAACACAGACTCTCACAACAATGCCAGCTGGTACACTGACAGATGGCTTCCTAGAACACTCACCTAGCAGGGGAAGCCTATACTACAAGGGACCGCCCTTCCGAAGATAGTTCTGGGTTTTGAGGGGGTCTCCCCTCATACCCAGCCTTGCTCATCCTTTCTTCCTGCAAAAAACAATAAAGGCTCTTGCCCACATTTTCCCCTCCCTCTGCCTCCTGACTGCTTCCCAGTGTGGCACCTAAATATAAATCAGGTCTACATTTTAAAAGCAGTTCTCATTCTGCCTGGGCTCTAAACTTGCCTCGGCCCTGTATGACCTCAGGTAAACTCCTTCATCAACGTGCCTCAAGCTGTCCTCACCCACAAACCTGGGTTACCAGCTGTGCCTGTCTCCTGGCCCTCAAGTACAATTGATTGTATTGTACATACAGTTCGTGTGGCTCGCACAGCGGGGCTTTGCCAAGGAACTGAGCAAGGACTCTGGTCCAGCCCCCACTGTGCTTTCCAACTGTGTATCTGTTACAAGGAATAAGCATCTTTGTCGAATTTACAAAAAGACCCAAATGGGCCAGGAGTGGCCCTTGCCCTCCTCCTGGGACAGTTATCTGGACTGACAGAGGTAGGTTTATGGAGTCCATAGTGTAGCACCCAGCACTCCAGAGATAGTGTCATTGTGATCTCCAAAAGACAGGAGGGAGCTTCTGATACTGTGACCACATCAAGGAAGGCTTCCATTCTCTTTGTTGACAGGGATGGGGGGCGGTAGGTGTACTTCAAGTTGATTTTGTTTAAGTCTCAAAGGAAGATCACTTGAGCAGACACCCAGGCTACAAATTAACAAGTAGTTACACACCCATGCTCATATCAGCACTATTCACAATAGTCAAAAGGTGAGGGCAACCCAAATTCAACCAATAGATGAATGAGTAAACAAAATTTGGTCTACACATGCAGTGGAATATCATTCAGCCTATAAAAGGAAGGAAATTCTGACATATGCTACAATGTGGATGAATCTTGAGGACATTATATTAGACACAGTAAGACCAGTTCTGTATGATTCCACCTGTAGCATTACCTGATGTAGTCAAAAAGAGAAAGAAAGTGCCCTGGCTGGTGTGGCTCAGTGCATTGAACACCTACAAACCAAAGGGTCACTGGTTTGATTCCCAGTCAGGGCACACACCTGGGTTGAGGGCCAGGTCCCCAGTAGGGGATGTGTGAGAGGCAACCACACATTGATGTTTCTTTCCTTCTCTTTCTCCCTCCCTCCCCTCTGTCTAAAAATAAATAAAAATAAAACGTAAAGAGAGAGAGAGTAAAGGCTGGTTGCCACAGGTTGAGGGGAGGGCAAACAGCGAGTTATTGTGTAGTGGTTGTAGAGTCTTGCAAGATGAAAGCGTTCTGGGGGTGGCCGCACAGCAGTGTGGATGCGCTGAACACCACCGAACTGCCGCCTGAAAAACGGGGAAGCTAAGCTTTTCATGTTATATATATTTTACCACATGTTTTGTAAAAAAGGCACAGCCAATTTGCTTTTTTTTCTTTTAATTTCCGTGCCTCCACACCCTCCTCTTTGGCAACCATCAGCTTGTTCTCTATATCTATGGGTCTGTTTATTTTTTTTAAGATTCCACATGTAAGTGAGATCATATGGTATTTGTCTTCCTCTGACTTGTTTCACTTAGTGCATCACAGCCTCTGGGTCCATGCGTGTTGTCACAAATGGCAGTATTTCATCTTTTTTGTGTTGTTGACTAATATTCTATTGTGCGTGTGTGATATGTCTCACACCTTTTCTATCCTCTCACCTACTGATGGGCACCTGGGTTGCATCCACACAGTGGCTATGTAAACAACACTGCAGTGAACAAACAGGCACAGCCAAGTCACCCTTCCCAGCAAGTCCACGCACCCGGGAGTAATCACTGTTGCCCCTCTTGTCCTGTAAAAACAGCAAAAGCTGTTCACAGCTGTGGGAAGCAGTCTTTACAGTGTTTCTCCACCAGCGGAGTTGAGACCCTCGTCTGGACTGCACTGGGACCGGCTGAGGCTGACACTCTGTGACGGGGGTGGGACGTGTGGCCCCCTGGCCGCACCAGCTATTATAATTTAATTATGCACAAGCACACAAATGTGCATTTGTGCGTTAGTTAATGTGGTGGGGGAATGCTATCTACTCGGGTTCCATTTTTTGTTGACGACGTGTTTCCATTTCTCACGAGTGGCCTGTCTTTAACTGAGCAACCAGGACCGCAAGCCTGCTCCCTCTGTTCTCTGGACGCACCACCCTTTCAAGCGTTACTGCCCTGTTTTGGTAACTTGCTTTGCCTGGAATCAGGTGTGTTAATCAGAGTTCCTGGTAACAAGAAAGAAAAACTAAATCTGGCTAATGATGTGGAAAAGTTTTATTGTTTTGTTTTTGGAAGCAGGCAGCTCACAGAATCATCATGAAGGCTGGAGACCCATGAGGAGAAAATGGGCAAAACCCAAGGGCAAACTGCAGCAGACAGCCAGCTGGGACACGCCCAGCAGTGGTCTGGTTAGGACCCAGCGCCCCATGCCAGTGGGCCTGGTGCTGCTTTAGCCCCACTGCCAAAATAAGACTCTCTATTCTTGCTTTGCGGGAGCATCCGGTTGACCGTGCTGGCCACCAGGGGCCAGGGGCCAGGGGTGCTGCCGTTCCTGTACTGGGGAATAGGAGGCAAGGAAAGGCCTTCATGCAGTGCAGGGAGAGGGGGTTCAGATGCTGGCCTGTCCAAAAGACAATGCCCACCAACTTTCTGAAGTTCTCGACAGGGTACACGGCATGTTCTCATCTTCTCTGTCATTAACTCTTACAATGACCCTCTGAGGTTGGCAGTACTCTCTGTGTTTTGTAAGTGGGAGAACCAAGCACTAGAGTGGGTCCAGCACTTTCCCACGGCACACAGTAAATGTCAGAACCAAAATGCAAACCCTGATCCACCTGACACTGAAGTCACCAGCCTGCCCATGTGGTCAATTTCACAATCATAACACCCCCCTCCTCAGGAGTGGCCAGAGGCCATCCAGTGGATAAATGGCAGCATATAGCCTTGATTTTCTGGCTGTAAATCCATTGTATCTGGATCTTTGAATGTTCTTCAAGTTCCAGAGGGCTCTAAACATGAGGCTCCCCATCTGATTGCTGTATGAGAGACTTTGGCAGGTGTTTCCTGCATATTACCAGCATATTTAAAAAAATGTATAAATTGCGTAGTGAAAAACATTTTTTAAAATTTAAGTATAGCCAGTACACAACAGTGTGTTGGTTACATTGTTTTCAGGTGTACGGTCCAGTGATTTGACACTTCATGCCTTGCGCACCGTCATCCCACTGATGCCGGCAATCATCGGTCCCTGTGCGAACCTCCGCACACCACTGACTGTGTTCTTCTCCATCTCCCCCCACCCCCGACTCCGTCTCTTCAGGAAGCCACCCCTTTGGTCTCTGTTTCTATAAGTCTTTGTTGGTTTCATTTTGTTTGTTTGTTTATTTTTTTTCAAAAAGATGTTTTTAAATTTCCGGCTCCAGGCACGATAAAGGGGCTGGTATCACATTCATGCCTCCCTGATCCCTGTAAACAACTAGAGCAGCTGCACAAAACATCCCAACATCACTTTGCATACATGGGACATCAACTAGTACAGGGTTATGGTCATTAACACACAGTTTCCCTCAGCGTTCACCTCGAGGTCATTTTCTAAACTGGAAAATAGCGTCTAAGGTGGCCATTATTGGAGGTGTGGGAGAGGGATGCAGGGAGCCAAAATTCTACATGAAAATTCCCCATGAGGGCACAAAAATGCTTTCTGAGGTAATGCAAATGTTCTATATTTTGCTTGTGGTGATGGCTACCCACCTGTTTGCATCTGTCAAAAGTCATTGTTTCCTCTCTTTCTCCTTCCCTTCCCCTCTCTCTAAAAATAAAATCTCTTTTTAAAAAGTCATTGAATTGTACCCTTAAAATGATTGAATTTTACTATAAGTAAATCAGTGTATTGTATTTAAAATCAATAAAGTCAATCATTTAAAAGTTCCCCTCAAGGCTTGGCTGACTCCTAAAGCACCCATGTCCGGGGCAAGACTTGGGAACAAGCAGAGAACAGTGTCTGCAGTAGGACAGCTGAGTCCAGCTTTCCAAGGCTGCTCACTGCTGGAGAGCTGGAGTTTGGCGCCAGCCAGAGTGGACAGACTGAGGGGAAGAGGCTTTCGGCTGAGGCCCCTGGAAGGTCACACACAAGTGAAAGGGGCCATGCCTTGGGTGTGGGGATGGAGTCGACAACACAACAACAGTACACAACTTCGGGAGCTAGAGAACAAATGAGTGGCAACTAATTTAGCAGATTCAAGACAGCTGAATCCTAAATTGGCAGGGAAAGAAGCTAAAAGCAAGTAGATTTACTACACGGAATCTCCAAAAAGCTCAGAAATTGGTGGCATCACAATTAGGGTTGAAGGTGGGGGGTGAGAACAAGAGAACTGTTAAAAAATTTAGGAAGAGGGGGCAGGGGTAGGGAGAAAATACAGACAACTGTAATTGACTACAACAAAATAATTTAAATAAAAAATTAGGAAGAAATCAGACACCCCAAATGCCCTTTCCTATTGTACCATCTAGATAATTAGTGGAAGACCAAAGGTGTTTTTCTCAGGAGAAGGTAAACCAGAGGCTCTCTGGAGTTGGGGACACTTGCTAAGCCCGTAATGGGGCTCTGTACTTAGAGCATGGGGTTAAGCAAATGTTTACAGATGGAGTGTGGAGCCCTAGCCTACTTCATGCATTCAGCACCCAGGACACTGTAACTTGAGGCAATGGATGGATGGGTGCCTTGGGGGAGCTGACTGGCTGCTTCCCCCACATCAAAGACATAAGGATGCTAATAATAGGTTCCTGAATTAAATGGCTCAGCCAGTCAAAAATGTCCAGCTTTGTGGTCAGAGTTTCCGATCACCTTTTCAGTGCTCTCATTTATAAAAACATCATCATCAGACATCTGACAAAAATATCTAACATGAAAATCAGACATTAAAAAAAACTTGGAAGAAACGGCTTAGTCAAGGGAGAAGAAAAAAATTTAAAACAAAACAAAAAATTATCATTTATTACCCTTAGAGCAATTTTAAATATATAATGCATTGCTAAAATTAGAAACACAATACTATTAAATATATAATGCATACATGGGCATATTTTACATAGACATTATATACTTGTCATACAAACCTGAAACAACAGCAAAATATTATGCTCTGACCGGCGTGGCTCAGTTGGTTGGGTGTTGACCTGCAAAGCAAAAGGTCACCAGTTCAATTCCCAGTCCTGGCACATGCCTGGCTGGTGGGGTTCAGTCACCAGTTGGAGTGTGTACAAGAGGTGACTGATCAATGTTTCTCTCTTGCATTGATGTTTCTCTCCCTCTCTTTCTCCCTCCCTTCCCCCTCCCTTTCCTTCTCTAAGAAAAAGGGGGGACACAATATTATTGTTTTTAACAAGGGAGCATTCAAAAGGCAACAGGAGCTCTTAAAAATTAAAAATATTTTAAAAAATCTCAATAGAAGTATTAAAATAGAAAGTTAGGGAAATCTCTCAGAAAGTAGTGCAAAGACACCGACAGGGAAAAGATAACAAAAGGGGAGGACTAACCCAGGAGGCCCGCCTTCTAAATAGGAGTTGAAAGAAAGAAAGAAAGAAAGAAAGAAAGAAAGAAAGAAAGAAAGAAAGAAAGAAACAAAGAAAGAAACAAAGAAAGAAACAAAGAAAGAAAGAAAGAAAGAAAGAAAGGAAGGAAGGAAGGAAGGAAGGAAGGAAGGAAGGAAGGAAGGAAGGAAGGAAGGAAGGAAGGAAGGAAGAAAGAAAGAAAGAAAGAAAAGAAAGAAAGAAAGAAAGAAAGAAAGGAAGGAAGAAAGAAAGAGAAAAAAACAGAAAATGGAGCAGAGGAAATGATCAAAGAAGTACATGAAGAAAATTTTCCAAAATTGAAAGACAGATTGTAGTGGTCCACTGAATGCTTGACAGAATGGATGAAAACAGACATACATCTAGACAAAGTATTGTAATTCAGAACACTGGCAATAAAGAGAAGGGTCTACAAGTTTTCAAAGGGATTGGAGATCAGGTCAGAAATTTCAATGGTGTGAATGTTTCAACAGAAGCACTGAAAGTTAGAAGACCCTTAAGCAATGCTTTCAAAATTCTGAAGGAAAATTATCCCCAACTTCAAAATTTATACCCAACCAAACTATCAATGAAGTTTGAAAGTAGGAAACATTTTCAGTCATTTAAGGTGAGATTTTTTTTGCGTGTACTCAGGAGGATGTGTTTCACCAAAATAAGGTAGTGAACCAAGAGTGTGACAGACCACAGAAGCAGGAATCTGATGCAGGGAGGGGCGGAGGACCCTGGGACAGCAGTAAGAGATGCTGCAGGTTGAGCACAACACAACGAGCCTGGGGAGCAGCCGCCTAAATCAAACCAGGGTGGAAAGCCCCCAGAGAGATGTTGTCAAGAAAATAAAACTGGTAGAATGTCATCTGAATATATGCAGGGGAGGTTTCAATAAGTGGAAGGATTTGGCATTGAGTACAAAGAAAGCTAAGTGAGTGGGGTAGGGAGGATAAGTATTCACTCCGGGGGAAATAAAATCTTGTTCATGGAAAGAGAAGTAATCATAGTCTATCCCAGGGCTTATTGTGTAAACATACACCGAGCCGGTGTTTACCTAGTGCTAACAACGTAAACACCGACTGCTGCTCTGACCAAATCATTGCACAGCTATGTTAGGAGGATGGGGGCCAGGAAGGGTGAGTGGGTTATTGGGGTGGGAAACACAATAAGTAGAGCCTAAAACTGAAAAGTCATGAAGGAATAATAAAACTCCCATTATTTAGGAATTTGTGATAAACGCCAAAAGAATGAGTCATAAAGATTGAAGGGCTATATCTCTGATGAGGGAAAGGGCTTTTTTTCTTAAGTTTTTTTAAAAAAGATTTTATGTGTTTATTTTTAGAGAGAGGGGAAGGGAAGGGAAGGAGAAAGAGAGGGAGAGAAACATCAATGCGCGGTTGCCTCTTGAGTGCCCCTTACTGGGGACCTGGCCTGCAACTGAGGCAAGTGCCCTGACTGTGAATTAAACCAGGGACCTTTTGGTTTACAGGCCTGCATTTAATCCACTGAGCCACACCAGCCAGGGCTCTTTTTCTTAAGTCTTATACCACTGTTTGACTCTCAGTTGTACGACTGAATAACTTTTATAAAAATTAAAACCTTGTCCTGATTTCTATCTTAGCATGTGCAAGCTGAGACACGCAGATACAGGACGCAATGCTAAGGAAACAGAGATGCAGAATCTATGATCCTAAAAGAAAGCTTTAGCTATAGGCAGGGAGGGAAAGAGTATAGGCTAGAGGAATAGTGGTACTTTCACATATAGGCAGGCCCAGGCTAGTAGAAAGATCGGCACACACAACATAACCTTTAAATTTGACCTTCAGGATGCAGTCCTGTTCCTCCAGAGGTGGCAGGAGGGAGCTTCTCCAGGGAAGGTAGCATGGGATGCAAGTGCCTGGAACCCAAAGCAGCCACCATTCCCTGCCCTCGTCCTCTGCCCCATCCTCCACCAGCCCCTGCCCTCGCCTCAGGACTCCTGTCTGGAGGTGAGGACTTGTGCTCAGGCTTGCAGAGATCAAACTGGTGGAGAATTAGGGTACAGACAAACCTGGGTTTAGTTTTGCCCCCACTTTCACCCCCCACATCTTCTATCCCCAGTCATGGTCAGGTCTGTAATATCTGGGCAGACAGCTCAGCCGACCCACCTGCTCAACTTCACCAGACATTCCACACCAGACAGTGGTGCCAGACAGTAAAGCTGCAGAGAAAGGGAAGGTATTAGGGGAGAATTAAGGTGAGGAAGTGAGTCAGCCCAGCACAAGCCTGCAGGCATCCGGAGGAGTTCTCAGGCAGTGGTGGCAGTCATTTTTTTCAGCTTTCAAGTCAGCCTGTGAGTGTTGTTGCTGAAATGTGACCGGCTCTGCACCACTGAGCTCTGGGGTGGTGGGGGAACTGGCTCAGCTCCTTTCCCCTCTTCAGCCCCCAGAGCATCCCTGGTGGGCTCGGGAGGCTTAGGGTCTTTGGATTTTGCAAGTCAGAGGGTTTCTTTTTCCTGGATTTGTTTGCTTTGCCCAAGATGGAACCAGACTGGTGAGATGACTCTAGAGAGGAGCGGCCTGCCACCTGCACACCCCCGCCCCCGGCCCAGGCCCCAACCCCTAGGATCTACTGGCCAAGAGGACTGAAGCTGGGCCTTTGGGGCCTGGCAGGCAGGAACAAATGCCTTGGGGCTCAGAGGAAAGCTTCCATCATGGACAGAGTTTGTGGTTTTGCAGTTCAAATTCAAGCTCTTGACCTTGGACAAGACAATGACCTAGTGGAGGCTATTTCTTCATAGGCCGTATCCTTGAAACCAAAACTATGTCATCCATTTGTGGTCAAATTCATTCATTCATTCATTCATTCATTCACTTCATAAGCACTCTGATATGCCAGAGTCTGGACTTATTTAGCAAGAATTTTCAAAAAGTAAAACACCACATGCTCATTAGAATGGCTACTATAAAAACAAAAACTAAAACTAAACAGAAAACAAGTGTTGGTGAGGATATGGAGACATGGGAACCTTCACGCACTGTGGGAATGCAAAATGGTGCAGCCCCTGTGGAAAACAGTATGAGGTTTATTACAGATAAAATTATCATAGATCCAGCATATACCCATATGCTTCTGGTCATATTCCTGAAAGAACTGAAAGCAGGGTCTTGCCCTGCCTGGTGTAACTCAGTGGATTGAGCGCGGGCTGCGAACCAGGCATCACAGGTTTGATTCCCAGTCAGGGCACATGCCTAGGTTGCAGGCCGTGGCCCCCAGCAACCACACATTGATGTTTCTATCTCTCTCTCTTTCTCCCTCCCTTCCCTCTCTAAAAATAAATAAATTAAAAAAAAAGATATTGACTCTTTCTATAAAAAAAAGAAAGCAGGGTCTTGAAGAGGTATTTGCACACCCATGTTCACAGCAGCATTATTACAATAGCCAAGAGGCAGAAACAACTCAATGTGTCCACTGACAGATGAATGGATAAATAAAATGTGGTCTGTACAATATAATGAAATATTACTCAGCCTTGAAAAGGAAGAGAATCCTGCCATGTGTTATAATGTGGGTGAACCTTGAGGAATTTATGAAATAACATACTCACAAAAAAGACAAATACTGTGTGATTCCATTTATCTGATGTATCTAGAGCAGTCAAACTCATAGAGACAGAAAGTCGAAGAGTGGTTGCCAGGGGCTGGGGGACGGGGGAAGGAGTTCTTCTTTAATGGGTATAGTTTCAGTTTTGCAAATGAAAGGGTTCTGGAGACTGGCTGAACAACAATGCGAATATATGTAACTACTGAACTATATACAAAAATGGTTATAATGGTAAATTTTATGTTATCAGTATTTCAGAACAATTAAAATAATATACACATATATTTTAAAGACAGACTCAAAGCCTTCCACCAACATACCCAGGTCTAGCTGGGCAGGAAGACAGGAACATTGCCACACACCCTAAAGCATGGTACATAATAGGTATCCAGTGATATATTGTTGAATACTTGTTGGAAAGTGCTATAAACACAATGAGCATGGTACAGGAGAGCACAGAGGAGGAAGCATTGCATTTTGCTTAGGGGTCAGGAGGTAGGTTGTGAAGGAAATGACATTTGAGCCTCACTCTTGAAAGTGAGCAGGATTTAACCATATCAGAGAATTCTAATATCACAGCAGTTTTAGAACTTTGGGGAAATTCCCTGATGTCTTGGAGCCTCAGTTTCCTCATCTGTAAAATGGCAAAAAATAATGTAAGGGTCTAGTGAGGATTAAATGAAAGAAATGTGTGTCAATAGCCTCAGATGGAAATGGCACATAATATCGACTAATTTAATGGTAACTTCCAGTATAGGTGTTATTATTATCACCATCATCGTCATTATTTTGTAAAATATTTTACTTCTTTACTTTTTGAGAGAACGGAAGGGTGGGAGAGAAGGAGGGAGAGAAACATCGATGTGAGAAACATCAGTTGTCTCTTGTACATGCCCCAACTGGGGACTGAACCCACAACCCGGGCATGTCCTCTGACCAGGAATCGAAGCAGTTTTGCAGAATGACGTCCAACCAACTGAGCCACACTGGTCATGGCACCATCATTATCATTATTGTTACCATTTTATTTTGGTCTGTGTTGGACAGCACTCATAGTTAAAAAGGTGGGTGGAGTCAGGTTACAAGGGGCCTTGAAAGAGCCCTGGTTATATTTTTCTAGCAGCTAGGGAGCTTTTGAGGCAGAGAATTATTAGAATTGTTGGAAGTGGACTTGTCTGCAGTTAAGTTTATGTATTTACTCTATGTTTACCTGGGCTGGATGGGTAGGCTTCTAAGACACCCCACACGGTTTTAGTGCAGCATTTCCATTCCAAAGGGACTTTAATTACCAGTTCCTTGGGAGGCTGGGCGGGAGGTAGGGAGGAAGCTCTGGACTTAAAAAAATCAGGAGTAGAGAACTCAGAGAGGAGGATGCCAAGACTATAACTGGGGGGGGGAAAAACTTCCTTTAACATTGGCCAGTGGGCACCACAGTTTCCTAGGTGAACAGACAGTTAGCTTGCAATGTTTAAGGGTGTGGTTTGTTAACTATGTACTTCACTCATCAACATTCTGTGTCATGGGCAGTGCATGTGCATGTGTGTTTGTGTTTGTATGGTGAGAGTATTAGGCAGAACTGCTTGGAAATTCTCTTCTGAGCAAGGACATCTGGGCAGACAGCGTTTATTGCCCTGTGAGTCCATTTTCTCTTTTTTAAACGATAGAGCTCCCAGCTTTTGGGTGAGCATGAGGGTGCCAAGAATGAAGACTGCATTTCCGGGTCACATGCAGTTAGTTGTGTCCATAAGCTTAAGTCTGGCTACTGGGATAAGAGAGGAAGTGTCTTGTGTAATTTTCTGAAAGTGCGTTCCAAAAAGATGATGAAACTTTCTTTTTTTCCTCCTTTTTGTTAGCTGAAACATAGATGTGATGGCTGGAGCTCAAGCAGCCTTATGGAAGTTTAAGCAGCTCAAGCACGCGCAGAGGAGAGTGGCACAAGATGGAAGGAACCTCTACCGCGGAGCACTGTAACAACCTGGGCAGCAGGCCTGTGCCATGTTTTAGCAGTCACGTACTGCGGCATTGTCAGTAATCACCCAAGGCTGGACACAATTCCAATAACCATCAACAGGAGAATGGCTATGTAAATGAGGGGGTGTTTTCATAACAGACGCGAATGAACAATAATGAGCATCTACATGGGCAACACTCCCAAAAAATCACATTGCACAAAAGAAGCAAGCTACAGAAGATACTGTGCAGTCATAGAAAATTCAAAACCAGGCAACTCTAGACAATGTGTTATTTACTGATACATACATTCATGACCAGTCTATAAAAAAAGGCAAGAAATGTTCACACCAGATTCAGGGCAGAGGTTGGAGGAGGGGACGTGAGGGGTGATAGGCTGTCACAGAGGAGAACTCAGGGGGCTTCTGGGATTCTGGCAAGGATCTATTTCCTACCCTGAGGGTAAAAAGGGGGTGACTATACGGGTGTTTGTCTTGGAATTATTCTTTAACTCTACACATGCACTTTCTGCTTTCGTCTTAACGTGTGGGGGACAGGAAGGGAGGAAGAGTTAAGAGTCTGTTTTGACAGTGCAGGGGAGAGAGGATGAATGCCTCTTCCCTCTTCCTTCCCTGTCAGCAAAAATGACTCATTCTGCCACCATTTAGCACTTACTCCATCCTGCTTGAATTACTGTTTAGCTGTTAACACATCTGTCTCCCTCTGTCATTAATTTATTCATTCAGCTGACAGTTACTGAAAGTCCCACAGTGTCAGAAGGAGGAAGGGGGTGACAGGAGGGAGTTAACCAATAAAAATGAACAAACCTGGCCTTTTTCCTCCTGCAGCTCAGAGTCTAGTAGGGGATAGACAAGTCTCCAACTGCCCTCACTTGGCCCCGTGCCGTCAGGGCCTGGATTCTAACAGAGGTGGCAGCAGCAGAGGTTAAAGAACGATCTACTTGGGGGCCCAAAGGGGCCTTCCCGCAGCTCTGTTACCTCTCCACCTAGCATTGCATTGGGGATTGTCGGTTCAGGCCCCTGTGCAAGTCAGTGTGAAGTTCTCCAAGCTTAAAATACAGGCTGCATTTACTGTCCCTAGAAAGGGACTTTGTAGAGTTCCAGTTTGGAGTTCACTGTTTCCGAGACGATTGATTAGATTATTCTGGGTACAGATTCTCCATCCTTGGCCCTGGAGGGCCTGGCCTTGTAGGCCTGGGCTGTGACCAAGAATCTGGATGTCAGATTCACTCCCCCTTCCGGTGTCACATGTATTGTCTAGTGATATGTACATCCTGCTTTCTTCTGAATATAAGACACATTTCACCATTTGGGAGGCCCTGAAGTCACTGGTAGGAGGATTGGCAGGGTGGCCTCCTCATTCCCAGAAAAGTGCTTGATCTGAGGTGGAGAAGGCCTTCATTTCTGCCCTCTCGGACTTCTCTCAGGGCTTAATGAATATTTGTGGAGCCGAAATGCACTAAGGATGAGTAGGGTAGACCCCAGCGTTTTTCTGAGATGTCAATAAATCTTGCTCCCAACTTTGAAACACCCCCCAAAGATACTTCCGTTAGCATTTGTGTTCATTTGAAAAACATTGAGAGGTGGCACAGTGGGGCAGTGAAGAGTTCAGCTCCGGACATGGCTTTTCATCACTGTTCCTGCTCACTGTGTGACCTTGGGCACATTACTTGACTTCTCTGGGACATCTTCATTTTTGAAGTGAATATGCTAATAATGGCACATAGTTTGGAGGATTGTTCTAAGGATTACGAGTTGATACATCTGAGGCTGTTAAAAATAGTGCAGGGCATGGTGCTTAAAAGGATGGTAACTACTCACTCTTGTGTTCTTGCTTTTGTCTTAGTGAGAAGGTGGGGCCAGCCTTGGGTGAGCTGACCTCAGGAAAGGAGAAGGGACTTCTCTGGAGCCAGGCAGCCTCCCTGAATAAAAGAGGGTTAGAGAGGCTGGGTGGGGTTCCCTGACACTAAGGAGGAAGAGTCCACAGGGCAGAGCTCTGTGTACAGGCCGCAGCTGGCCTTTCTGTTGCCCTCTTTAGCCTGCTTCGGTTTCACCGTAGGCATATGGTGATACCTGTGGAGTTCCTAAAAAGGCTCATGTACTTGCTTTTGGATTCTGGGAGTAAGTGGGGAGAAACTGGAGACTCAGACTGGTTTCTTGGAGGCCTCCACAGGCACTTTTCCTTCCTGGGCTTCAGATTCCTGTCCTGAGAACAATGAAAGGAACTGAACTTGTGGATATACCCAGGTGTGCTAAGAACAAAAGGGAAGTAGGTTATGTGGCAGCTGAGTTGAGATCAGAGGTGACTCAGGGACAGGGGTAGTATCAGGAGGCTCCCCCACCATCCAAGGCAGTTTCCTCCTCAAAATTTTTGCCCAGAATTACTATCCCATGTTATAGGTAAGAAAACTGAGCCACAAAGCAATTAGATAATTAGGAGGTGTGGAAATAAATTAACATTATCCAAATGAGAGCAAGCAAGGCTCTCTATTCGAGTTTGCTCTAGTGAAGGTGGCAGCTGCTGTCACTTGCTTTTGGTGGGTAGTGGAGTGGTGGAAAAAGGGAGGACTTTGTGTGCTCTGACTGGAGGCTGTTGGCAGGGGGAAGTGGGAGGCAGATTAACTAATGAGCATTCTATGTGATTGATTAGGAGAACATTTTTGGCTTTCTCCAGTTGGTCCTAAGCTGCAAGTGGATGCAGAAATCAGGGAAGCTGTCAGTTATTAAGTTCTGGCTGTTTGGGCCCATTTCTACTGGAGTTGATTTTTGTTTTCCTGTACTGGTCGCTGTAGATGGTGGGCTGGCACTCTGAACTGGCTGCTTCAAATTGTGGGTCAGAGTTCTACTTTTTATATATGGTCTGGCCATTGCCCATTTGTATATTCAGTCTTTCAGAGGTCTTCATGCCTTACACTCAAGCAGCAACCTCTGTTATAGCCTGATGCAGGAACACCTCATAGGACCATACTTGCCTAAATGCGGCCTCCCATGGCGGGGCTTTCCCACCGAGTAACAATCCAGGAAAGGTGATGGTTCAGCTGGAAACTGGAGGCCAGCATTTTATAGCAGCTGTTTCTCCAGCTGCTGATTCTGCACAAAAGTGACTTGGTTAGAGGGAGTGCCGTGCTGACACCTGGGGGAGTTGCTCCTAAGGCTGTTGATGCTAACTCTGGTTCCATCACTTGCCATCTTCGAGGGCCTGAGCCGACTGATTCTCTGAGCCTCTGTATGGACGTGAGGCATTGTTATCACCACTCTGGGGAGGGGAGAGACAATTGAGAGAATGTGTTAAATGACTTTAAATGCCCTAGAAGGGTTGGGGTCCAGGTAGATTTCTGATTTACCCAAGCCAGAGTTCCAAGCTGCACTGTCCCTTCTAACATGCTGTTTTTGGCTTCAGGGCATTCTCACACCAAGAGTCTGACCAGGCCCACGAGTTTATTGGCATCTACTTTACATCTGTCTGCAAAAATAGGACCACTATTGATTTCTGGCTCATTCTCCGGCAACTGGATTTCATTCCTTTGAAGGCAGGGGTAGTTTTGATGCATTTTCGAAAACATTCCTAAGTCTTCTTGGCCACTCCCTGCACTAGAGATTTTCTCCCCTGCAAGACAGGAGACACATACAGCTAGTAGGACTTGGAGGTATAGGAATATTGAGACTTAGGTCCCTCATTTGTAAAACAGAGCTGATCAAGGTGCTTACTACCTCTGCGTGTGGTGGACAATAACTGGGAGCTGTGGGGGAAACATCCAGTACAGTGCCTGGCATGTACTTAATAGTCAGGAAAAGGGAACCGTCAGTTTGCTCTGTGGCTGGTGTTGTAGTAACCCCACAGATACTGGTCCTTTTAGACTTGGGTTTGGTCTAGACTACAGAGGCAGAAGTGCTCCCTCAGGGAGTTCCTGAGTGCAGTTATAGGCACCAAAAGCAAATAATCTCTTCTTCTTCTCTAATTTGTTCTTTCAACAAATAGTTTTGGGACTATCATTCATCAGATTAGATGCTGGGGATACAGGGGTGAACTGGATAGGTATTCAGTGGAGCTACAGTCAGTGGGAGACAGCCACTAAACACAGAGTCCCATAAAAAATAATGTAAACTGTGATGAGTGCCAGGAAGAAAAATTACTGCTCAAAGGGAATAGAACCACACTTCCGATAATTGCAGGAGATGCCAGGACAGGTGGGCTTCTGAAAAAGAGACCTGTAAACAGAGATCTAAAGGCTGCTAGCTCTGTGTTGCCCCACTTTCCCTTGCTTTGGTTCTTTCAATCTTCACGTTTTTCTGAAGCACGTCCTCTAGGTCTTTGCTACCCTAGGCCATATTGTGAGAGATCTGAGAAAAAGAATAGTGCTAGGCTACTGACCCCAGTGTGTTTGGGTGGTGAAATACATCCCAGGGAAACTCATGAACAATGTGAAGAAATAGATAACAGCAATGCGGGAGAGTGATTCAAGGGGTAAGCACATCTGGAGTTCTGGGGAGGGACAGGTAAAGTGAGCAGGAGGGTTTCCCGGTCCTAAAGAATGAGAGGGGGGTTGTGCAGGTAAAGAGGAGCCTGAAGGAGTGGCTCCTGAGGGGAGGACAGAGTGGGTAGGTCACTGGAGCAATGGAGGAGGTGAGAAGATAAAGTTAGAAGACAGCAGGCTTTGGATGTCTATCTAAGGTGCTGCATGTTGTCCTGTAGGCAATGGGGAGCTAGTGAAGAATCTTGAGGAAGTGAGGGAGTAGCAGTGTTCTGAAGAATGGATGGAGCATGGATGAGGACTATGCCAGCCAGTCCTGACCCAGTGGGGTTCACCCAGGCAGCTGCTCAGACCTGAGGTTCAGCATCATTGTTGTCAAAATACCGATCCTTTGGCAGAAGTAACCAAGAAGTTATCAATTAGTTTCAGATACTTTCCAAACGTGACTTCAGGCTGGGTTCTGTAGAAGAGACACACCTTAGGAGTGTTTTAATGGGAGGGAGAGGTACAGGGTGAGGAACTGGGGCACAAGGCTTGCAGTTGCTGCAGAGCATTTGGGCAGTATTCAGAAAGGATGGAGAACTGAAGCTGAGGACTCCAACGGCGGGCATGGGCTGGAGTACACAGAGCAATGACTTCAGGTGACGAATGTGAATCCTTGCCCAAGTTCTGACAGAAATCGACTATGTGGTTTTGGGCAGGCAACTTCCTGGCTCTTCATCTGTGGAAGGAGCTGAGCAGCCTTAGGCCCTGGCCTGGTGCCTAGTCCACAGTAGGTACTCAATAAATAGCTGTTAATTATTATTAATCATTAATTAATCCTCTGTGGAATTGTCAAAGGCTTTGAATCTCTGATCTCAGAATTCTGCTCTGTCCCAGTCCTGTGGGCAAGATTCCTCACTAGATGTGAACCTCTTTCAGATTTCCTGTTTTAAAGTATTAGGGCATTTGCCTCTGGGCTATTCCTGAACTAAGAACAAAAGTAGTCCAGAAGAAAAATATCTTCATGATTTGAGAAGCCACCAATAGCCAAGTGTAAACTAACTTTTTCTAAACAGGCATAGTTCATTTACTGGCATAGCATTTCTAAAAAGTTGTATGAAACATGGCATTTTCATAAACAGAATTTCATCTTCAGTATCGTGGGACACTTCATTGCTTTAAGGAATTCTTCAAGGAAATCCTTTTATTTTATTTTATTTTTACTTCTTTTTTTTAAAGATTTTATTTATTTATTTTTAGAGAGGGAAGGGAGGGAGAAAGAGAGAGAGATAGAAACATCAATATGTGGTTGCTGGGGGACATGGCCTGCAACCTAGGCATGTGCCCTGACTGGAAATCGAACCTGCAATGCCTGGTTCGCAGCCCGCGCTCAATCCACTGAGCTACACCAGCCAGGGCTATTTTTACTTTTTAAAAATTGAATTTATTGGGGTGACATTGGATAACAAAACTATACAGGTTTCAAGTGTACAACTCAACAAAACATCAACCACACACTGCATCATGTGCCCATCACCCAAAGCAAACTCTCTCTCCATCCTCATGTCCCCCTTTATCCCCTTTTGCCCTCTTTCACCTCCCCTACCCACCTCTCTTTTTTTATGAACCAGTAATATTCCATTGTGTGAATGTACAGCAACTCTTAAATCAACAAACAGCAGGTGCTAGTGAGGATGTGGAGAAAAGGGAACCCTGGTACAGTGTTGGTGGGATTGCTGACTGGAGCAGCCACTGTGGAAAATGGTATGGAGTTTTCACAAAAAACTAAACACAGAACTGCCTTATGACCCAGCAATTCCACTTCTGGGAATATATCTGACAAAACCCAAAACAACTAATTTGAAACTATATGCACCACTCTGTTCTTGGTTACTTACTGTAGCCAAGATCCAGAAGCAGCTCAAGTGCCCATCAGGAGAGGAATGGATATAAAAGGAAATCCTTTCAAATGTCACATCTTGGATGTTGGGCCACCTGCAATTTCCAGGGTGGGATGGAAAGCCATCCTAGAAATGATCGCTTCTTTACTCACACACATCCAACTTGTCCTCATGGACACCCGCACTGACACTGAAACTGTCCCACTGCTGCCTACGATGCCCTCACACTTCTGTCACGGTGCACACACATGCTCTCACACGCACAGACTCTTGCAGAATGTCTTGTTTACTGCCAAAGGAACTGCACGTGTGGAGCAGGGCCCTGGGACCTGTTTCTCCCGGGAACAACTGTTGCTTTTCCATTAACATAAGATCCAGGATCAGAGGCCCCAGTTCACTCAGCCTACAGAGAACACCCAGTTTCTTAGGTATCTTCATTTGAAAACTTTTCCTCTAGTCGCTGGTAGAAAACTGGATTCTCTTTTTTCAAAGATGCCTTAAGTAATTAGCTCAAAGCAAACTTGGTGGAAGAAGACCTTTCTGTTCCTTCATCCAACAGGGTTTCTGGAGTGCTTGCTAAATGGCAGACACTGTGGTTAGGTACTCTAGGCTTGACAGTGGACAAGTTTATACTGCTCCTCTCTGCAGAGCTCAGAGTCTTTGGGGATTGTCAGTCTTCTATTGTGGCCATAACCAAATTTCCATAAACTTAGAGCTTTAAAACTATCTACATTTAGTATCTCATAGCTTTGTGGGTCAGAGGTACAGTTTGGCTAGACTGGCTTCCCTGCTCAAGGTCTCACAAGGCTAAGATCAAGGTGTTGGCCAACTAGCCTCTAACTGGAGGGCCAGCTGGTCTCCATTTCCAGGCTTGTTACGCTGTTGATAGAATCCAGTTCCTTGCTGTTGTAGGACAGAAGTCTCTGTTTCCTTGCTGGCTGTTAGCTGTGGACTGCCCTTCGTTCCTAGAGCCTCTCTCTGGTCCTGGCATGTGGGCCCCTATGTCTCAGAGCCAGCAAAGGCAAGTCAAATCCTTCTCCCTGACTTTCCCTTCTACTGCCTCCAGCCTGAGAAATTCTCTGCTTTTTAGGTCCCGTGTGATTATATTGGGTCCACCTGGATAATCTGGGATACTCCCTATTTCAGCCTGTAACTTTAGTCAAATATGCCGTCCCTTTAGCCATGGAATTCAACATATTTCATACTCACAGATTATGGGGACTAGGATATGGATAACTTTGAGGGGGCATTCTGTCTACTACAGGGCTACAAAGAAGTAAACTATTTTAACAATACACTCTGAATAATGTTAATAAAAGTGAGGTAAAAAGCTGCATTGAGAGCAAGGAGCAGAGACATCTAGACCTTTAGAGTGGAGGTTGGTAAGGCATGCCTGGCTTCCTAAAGCAGGTAACATCTAAGTTGAGATGTGGAGAAAGGGCTCTGAATCAAAGAGTTAACTCTTCAGGGTAGGACTGTGCTTGTAGAAACCTAGAAAGGGCTGTGCCCTAGGACTACATTCCCTTCAGCTCAGCATGGATTTCTGACCAGGGGCATCTTTAGTAAGGTCTGATGGACCAAGTTTATATGCAGGGCAAGGCAGGAGAGGGTAGAGATCTTGTGCTTAGCCTCCAGGAGGCAGGGGCTTTGCAGTGGGCAGAGTATGGGTGCGGCATTGAGCTCTCAACCTGCACCAGACATCCTGGGGCACCTGAGAGAGTGTGTGAACCTCTGCCTTTGCTTATGATGCCTCTCCTTTTGCAGGTGTCGTCCTTCTTCATCTTTCCGCTTACAGCAAATATGTTTTTGAAAAGGGGCCTCAATGCAAAATTCTTTAGTTCATTCATTCATATGTTCACTTATCAATTACAAAATATCTAGTGAGCACCTAACACATGCCGAGTGCCTGCTAGGAGAGTACAGCAGACAGCAAGGTAGAAGAGGCTCCTGCTCACCATCTAAACACAAGCAAAACGTAAATCTTTCATTCAGGAACCTGGAAAACTCTGCTCAAAACCTGTTGCTACAGGCTGTGGATAGTTTTTCCTTTCAGATGGATGAGAGTGGAAGCTAAAAGAGTAGCACCTACCACTGAGCATTAACCACTTTGATATTGTCATCGATATCCCCATTTTACAAATGAGGAAACTGAGGCACAAGTAGATTTAATCAACATTACCCAGATAACAGGTTGCAAAACTAGTATTTAAATCAGGCATTATGACTGCAGAAGTTGTCGGCTTCAGGACTACATTCTGGGGTCTATACTATACTTCTGCCAGAGACCAGGCATTATGCTAGGGCTTTGTGTAAGTCCTGGCATTAGCTTCTCCTAATTACCCTCCACTCCCCATTTAGAGATGCAAGAACAGAGGTCCACAAAAGTTCAGTAACTAACCTAGGGATATATAGCCAGTGAGTCTCAGCGTTGGGATTTGAGCTCCTATCTGTCCAACTCCAAAGTGATTTCCCATTATGATGTGGAGAGAGAAGAGAAATGAAGAGTCGACTGTGGGGAGAAGGGAGCCAGTGGGGAAGGAGGGGTTAGAGAGAGAAAAGGATCTTCTCAGAGTGGGGTGACAGAGCAGAGCTGAGGCTAGAGGAGGTGTGGAGAGGCCTTATGGTGGCAGCAAGGGATTAATGGGAAGAGAGCAGTTTCCTGTGCAGAGCTGTTTTCAGAAGCTGGACTGTAAAGCTCCAACTTAAGAGTGAGAGCTCTGTGAACATGTAGAGCTCCCCATGTCAGGTGGTGAAGGGGGACGGGGAGCTTTGAGCCTGTTTGCTGAGAAAGGAGAGGGAAGCATGAGCCCAAGGGAAAGGAGACTGTGTTGTGTGTGTGTGTGTGTGTGTGTGTGTAAGGTGCAGGAATTATATCCAGAGCATGGGAAGGCTGTTCTCAAGGAGGAGAGACCCTCTTTTGCTAAGATCAGAAGAAAGCAGGAGAGGTGGGTAAATCTACAGAGAAATTCTGACAGTGAACGACTAATGTGACAGGGTGGCTTGTAAAATGGGATGCCCGTCTTTGCTCTTCCTATCCACCCCATTGTGATGAGCCTGTATTAATTTCCTGGGACTGCCATGACCAGTTACCACGAACTGTGGGGGTGGGGAGCTTAAATCAGCAGAAATGTGCTTTCACAGTTCGGGAGGCCAAATGTCGCAGGGTTGGTTCCTTCTGCAGGCTCTGAGGGAGAATCGGTTCCCAGCCTCTCTCCTAGCTTCTCATGGTTCCCAGCATTCCCTGGTGGTCCTTAGCTTGGAGACACGTCACTCCAACCTCTGCCTCTGTCTCCATGTGGTGTTCTCCTCTGTGTGTGCGCCTGACTCCAAATTCCCCTCTTCTTATAAGAACACCAGTCATTGGATTAAGGCCTACCATAATCTATGACCTCATTTTAACTTGATTACATCTGCAAAGATTTTATTTCCAAATAAGGTCAAATTCACAGGTACTAGGAGTTAGGGTTTGAACATATCTTTTCTTTTCTCTTTTTTTTTTTTTTTTGAGCAGGGGAGCGGGGAGCACAATTCAACCAAAGCAGGGCACAAAGGATATGGTGTGCGGGAAGGTGCCCTGAAGGGTATAAATGCTACAGGAATTCAAAGTCATACCAAAATCGCTGGTTCAAGGAACTTTAAAGTTGAATATACTTCTAAAGTAAACTATTTCTTCCAGAATTTATGTTTTGCATAAAACCCCAGAGTTTCCAATAAAGGGTTTGTTGAAAGTAGTGTCCATCACAGCACAGCCCTGGGAGAAAGTACTCTTAGCAAACGGACTTCCTCACTGCTTGCTTCCTGGGAAGGCTTCCAGGGACAAAACACACATGCTCCCCACCTTCCTTTAGGGGTTACTGGGAGACAGTGTCTTCCTTCTGTCCCCTTCTGTCTCCTGTACCCCTTGCTTTTGAATGGAGACTTACTATTGGTTCTAACCATAAACCAAATTAGTCTCAATTTCTCCCCCTCCCCATCCCCACCTTTTCACCTTCCTCTCACTCCCTAGATTTCTAGTTAATACAGCTAAGAACAGAAGTCCAGGTGTGTCTTGAAGGGTGGATGCCTTGTGGATGATTTAGGCTCTGCAGTTGCTGTAAGGTGTCAGCCAGAAGGGGGAACCACCTCTCAGGGGCAGGAGGGGGCCCCAGGAGCTAAGGAGCCTGTCTGGACCCCAGGCACTGTGCAAGAGCCAGCCTTCCCCTCTCCTAGAACCTCGCTCGGCCATAGAAGTCCAGAGTTTCTGAGCAGGGAGGCAGCTTAAAATAGTATTGTTCTGCCATTGGTATCTATTTGGGGTCAAGGAAGCCTTAGAGAGTTCAGTCAAAGCTATGGACCTCTACCCTAAAAATATACATACATATCCACAGAAAAGTTCAGATAATTTCAAAAGCTTCATTGACAGCCTCAGGCTTATACATGAACCCAAGGCTAATAACTGCTGATTGAACACACTCTCCACACCCCATTTTCCTGAGGAGACACTGAATTCAGCCAGGGTAATGGATTTGCTTCCGTGTTGTACATCTACTTAAAGGGAAACCCAAAACTGAAGTGCAAATTCTGGTGCTCTTGTTTTAACCACAATATAGAGTTAGTTTCCATTAAATAAAAGTGACTCCTCCCCTTTGAAAAAGAGAATCTGAAGGAGAATTTCGCTTTTGTTGGAAGGAGAATGATGGGAGTGGGAGTGACAGTAGGAAAAGGTTGCCTGGCTCCCAGTGTTGGTGAGATTCACCCATTACAACACAGACATACATTTGCAATGGCCCTGGGATCTCACTCTGCACTAGGGTAATGGGGTTATTGAGCGCAATCAGTTGGGATTTCAGCCTTTAAGAACCTTGTTCTCTCTGGAGGTAAGTGGTCTGTGTTCACAAAGGGCTGTGATGGAAGCAGAAGACATACTTGGGGCAGGACGTTAGATCCTCATTGGGGCATCACAGAAGCAAGGTTTCTATTTCTCTAGTTCATTGATTGTCCTCACCCCGCTGGGGGTGACCTCTAGCAGGGAGAGCACTTCTGTTGCCCAAAAGATTAATGCTCTACGGTAGACGACCATCACTTTCTTCCGCATCCGGAACACAGCCCTTCCTCTTCCCAACATCCTTTAGATTCTGGGGACAAACCCATCTCAAATGGGGGTGAGGAGGAAGGTCCTGATTAACCAAAATTCAGGCGATTATATTGGGAAAGTCTCTGTATTAAAAACTCCTTGGAGGTGGGGAACTCTAACAGATTCCGGGGAGGTCTTAATTTGGAGATCTCCAAGTTCAGGGGAGCCCATTCACCCTCAGTTGTCTCCAAGTTTTCTTTTGGAGTTCTCAGATTAAGAGGCCCTGGATGGGGTCAGGGTTTTTTGTTTGAGAGGTCTCCAGTTGTTTGAGGGCTGGCTGTGTGCCTGGCCGATGGGGTTAGGGGTTCCGGCGGTTTCTCGTGGGGCTCCTAAATCCGCATTCCTCATCCCTGGCGGCGCCTGGGCCTCACGGACTGGGAAAGCTATTGAGCACTGCGCCCCCACCTCCCGGGGCGAGGACCCCTCCCCTGGTTCGTCCCTTCGGGGCCCGCCATCCCGGCGCTGTGAGGGACCAGAGTGGGAGGGCCAGGCGGGCCACTGCTGGGCTCCGGCCGTGGCGGAGCGGGCGGCGGCTGCGGGGTATCTGTGAGCCGAGCCGGGGCTTACGGGCCGGGCAGAGCTGAGCCGTCGGGGGCCTGGCGAACCCTACCCAGGACACTTTCCACTTGGAATTGGGATCTGGTTTGGGGAACAGCGCGGGGGCCGGGGTGTCTGGGCGAGTTTCTCGCGGGGCCAGGAGGGAGCGACCGGCGGCGCGCGCGCGGAGGGGGAGGGGGAGCATGCCCAGCTGGAGCCCAGCCTCGGGGCGCGCCCCGGCCGCCGTCCCCACCTCCGCCTCCTCCTCCGTCTCCTCCTCCACCTCCTCCTCCTCCTCCTCCAGTCCCGCCGCCGCCGCCAACATGGCTGCGCTCCTGAGCCCGGGAGGCGGCCACAGCTGAGCGCCGCCCGCCGCCCGCCACCCGGGCCCCCAGCCCACCCAGGACCCCCGGCTCATGGCCCCCGCCGCCTCACGACTCCCGGCGCGCTAGGGCTGCAGACAGGCGCTCGCCGCCCCAAGGCGCCGAGGGGCCCCTCGGGAGCCCGGGAGCCGTCCGGCGGGGCGGGGCGGGGCGGCCCGCCACCATGGAGCCCCAGCGCCGGGAGCTGCTCGCCCAGTGTCAGCAGAGCCTGGCCCAGGCTATGACGGAGGTGGAGGCCGTGCTCGGACTGCTGGAGGCCGCGGGAGCGCTGAGCCCCGGCGAGCGGCGGCAGCTGGACGAGGAGGCGGGAGGCACCAAGGCGGAGCTGCTGCTCAAGCTGCTCCTGACCAAGGAGAGGGACCACTTCCAGGACCTGCGCGCGGCGTTGGAGAAGACGCAGCCTCACCTGCTGCCTATTCTCTACCTGAACGGCGTCGTCGGCCCGCCGCAGCCCGCCGAGGGCGCGGGTGAGTGTCGGACCCCTGTCCACCTCTCGGACCCGCCTCCCACGACTTCTCTCTCCTGCTCGCGGAGGGGGAACTCGGGAGGGCCACTCCTCTCCCTGCTGCTGGCCGCGGGGACAACCTTTTCTCCTTTAGCTCGCTTAGGGAAGGGGCAACCCGCGGACCTTTATTTCACACCTCCTCCGCCAGCCTCGCCGCCGCTGTGAACAATACTCGGCACTGCAGGCCTTGACTCTCTGGTGCCAGGTCCAGCCAGGTTCAGCCTCTGGGGACCGCTGAGGGATGTCTGTCAGGCGCATTTCTAAGGCTCTTCACCACCCACCAGCTCTTTGAGAGCCTCTGTTAGCCTTTAATCAGTGGTACGGTATAGAAGCATGGAACCTGGCCCAGGACCTGAATTTTGGTCCCTGCCACCTGGTTTCAGGTCCACGGGTGCCTTTTCACTTTCTGGCTCTCCCCGCTCGCTCCCTCTGCCCAGAGCTGAGTCTGTTCGCTAGCCCAGACTTGTGGTTGATTATGCACAATGCCTGCTAGGTTTCTTTGGAAACTGTGGGCCCGGAAAAGTTGGGGAAGTTGCGTTGCACCATGGGAAAATCCTAGTAGTGGCTGCTGGGGCTCAGATCCCTCCCTGACGGTGCCGAGCTGTGAGGAGGGAAGAACGGTGGTCGGTTCCGTGGGGTGGGGGTAGGGTGACGGATTTGTGAGTTTTTGTGTGTGAAGGTTATACTCGGAGTTTGTGACAAGTGGTAGACTTGGACTGGCCTGGTTGGGGAGTGTGGAAGGCCAGTCTTTCAGGCAAGGAAGCTCCAGGAAAGTGCAGCACTGAGAAAGAAGAGAATGAGCATTTATTAGGCACCTACTGTTGTGGCAGACATTCTGGTTTATCACATTTAATTGTTACTACTCTGTGAGCTATTATTCTTACCTTGCCAGAGGGAAAACTCTGCCTTGAAGTGGTTAAAATGCTCAAATTATTGAACACCAGTTTTCAGTTATGACCTGTTTTATTTAACACGTTCAGAGCCAGGAAGCGGCCAGTGCCACCATATCTATTTCTTGTCTTTATTTTAAGAGTGAACCTAGAGGGCTGACAAACGGTCTTCAGCAACTTGTAGGCCAAAGGCTGATGAGACCCGTTTATAGGGCTGTTAAAAGCCTCACTGTTAAGCAGATGATTTTATAAGGTGCTCTTGGTAACAGCTTCGATGTATATTGACCTCTCCACTTCACTTTTTATAGTGGAGGAAACTGACACACACGGAGACTAAACTGCTGGCCACTCAGCATATCATTTTTTTGATGACCCTTTTGTCTTCCCTTTGGGTTTGTGACTCTCCAGCATTGACACCTCTTCCTTCCCGTGTGCTGTCCCCCCTATTATGATCATATCTGAGTTTCTGGGCAGATCAAGGCCTTTCTTGGGATGGTGCTTTTGAAGGTACAAAGATGGATAAGAACAGAGGGAAATGTCAGTGGGGTAATTTTTTTCTTTTTAATTGCTTTTTATCTTTCAACATATTGCATCTTACCGCATATGTAATCTTTACTATCTCACTTAATTCTATGGCAACCCCAGTGAGATGAGTGTTGTCTTCCCTGCATTGTGCTGGATTGTGTGACATTATCTGTGAGTGTGAAGACAGGCCAGAAGTCTGTCTGTCCATTTATCTTTGAAGGAGGAGCTTTATCAAGGAAGCATAGAAGTTAGAGTGTAGACTCAAGTCCTGTTGGGGTGTGTTTGAGTTAGCACTAACTTTAATATCTGGAATAGATGGGTGAATTGCCATTAATTAGGTCCTCTCCCTTTCCTTGCCTGGTGGAGAAGATGGGGCCTTGCAGGGCCAAAGTTCTAGGAGCTGGTCCTGGCCTCTGAGGAAGGAATGGAATAGAGTTTGGATTTTATTCCCAAGGGTAGCGATTTCAGACTCTCATTTCACTACAATGTAGAGTTCTGTAGCTTTGCAGAGGGTTATTACATCCTCAGAAAAATACTTTTCAAGGGGAAGTTGAGTTTAGTTAATACTTAAGAAAAACATATGGGGTAGCATTTGTTGTGGCAAGATGCCATCTAGAGCTTCTGGGGGAGAAGTGATGTGATGTGCAAGTAAACAACAGAGTGTTGAGGTCTTTGTAATGGGTGGCTTACGGTGCGGTGGTTTTCCTACTTTTTCTTTTAGCCAGAGACCCCTCTTTATGGGAGAAAGCTCAGTGCATGAAAGGGATGGATGCACCTGTCTCATTGAGCCAGAGTCAGGGAAATCCAGCACTGTGTCCTGCCTCCTTGCTCTCCCAGCCGTTTCCATGGTGCACACAGGTCCACAGCTCTACCTATAAGTTGGCCTTAGTGCAACGACCTTGTGGGATCCTGAGAGAGGAACCAGTTGGCTTTCTAAGGATCCAAAGCATGAAGGGGAGGCCTCTTTATCACCATCTCTACATCAGAGGTGCTGCCATCACCCAGTTATGGGCTTCCTTGGTGAATTCCACACCCTGTGTGGGTCAGAATGCTCATTCCCTCCCTGGCACTTGTATGCAATGGGAGTTTGCTGTGCTGCAGGTAAATGATGTCTGGCAGCCCCTCACATAGGGCCTGGAACTGGGAGGAAGCTGGCTTAGATGGTACTGGACAGGTGAACACACCAAGCCCATTTGTTCTGCTCATGCTCAGTTAGAACCCTGGACATACATAACCCACCAAATTTAGACTCGGAGTATGAAGGTGCCTAAGAAAAGAGTGTTGTTTTATTTTGGGGGTGGGGCAGGGGGACTCTTGTGTCAAGATTGACAGTACATTGTCATTCAGTATATTATATCTTAACCACATGTTTTACTATCTCACTTAATTCTGTGGCAACCCCAATGTAATGAGTGATGTCTTCCCTGCATTGTGCTGAGTTTTGTGACCTTACCTGTGAGGTGTGAAGACAGGCCAGAAATTGCAGGGCACGGAGGAGTTGGAGTCCAGGTGAAGCACACCGTGCTCCTGGTTCTGTGTGGGGCACACTTTTTCCTAACACCTGATTAGGCCCTCCCACTATAATGTCAGGCCATTTCCTGCATTGTGGAATTATGTAGACTTTCCTCGACCCTATACATGGATCTGTAAGGAGGGAGTGATTCTCTCTGCACCCCCTCCCAGGGTAGAAATAGGAGAGAACTGTTGTTTTCCTCTGAGTGGCTCAGGTCTCTGGGTTTTTTTCCACAGTTGTACCAGGATCTTGTTTGTTCACTCGGAACCCACACAGTCCTTTGTTTTTTCTCTTTGATTCAGTTACTAACATCTGGGTTTTTTCACTTGAAGAACCTCCACTGCCTGTACCTGAGAGCCCCTTTCTGGCTGTGAGCCTCAGTGTCTTCATCTGTGAGATGGGGCTAAGGGTGCCACACTGCCTGCCTCAGCCCCTGGGAGGGCAGAATGTGACTTCAGTCAGGGAGGACTGAAGTGCTTGGTTCTGTGCTCAGTCCAGGTGGGGCTGGGGTGCAGACAGAGACGGGGTGCATAGGATGTAATTCCAGCCTGCAGCTCACTGCCTAGTGGGGGGAATGGGACACTTAGGAGAGTGACATTAGGAGACAGATCAATTGAGTGATACACTACAAGCAGGCTTTTTCCTCCTTTTAAAGCTCTGTATACTACAGGCTTTTCCTAAATACTCTCGCCCACTCCTAGGGGCTCTAATTACCATCTAAATATGGAAGGCTTCCCAAACCATTTTATGTCAGGCCTTTCTTGTGGGGCAGAAGTGGCAGAACTTGGTAATTGCCCACTGGCCCCTCTCATGTACTCACAGCTGAATGTTTTCTTCTTGTTTCCTCTGTACCTCCTCTTTAGTTTCCTAGTGCGCTGGCTGACTCAGCTTCACCAGAGTTAAGACAATGAAGACAGCAGCATCTGCTGGAGAAGCTGAGAGAGACTTTGTGGAGGGACTGGACCTTGATACGAGTGTTGAAGGGGCACTTTGAAAATGCATAGGGAAAGGAGGAGGACATTCTGGGCAGTAGGCCTAGCCATGAGAGGAGCAGTATGTTTTCAGGTTGCAGAATTAGACCAGCCCGGTAGAGGAGGGGCTTGGCACTGGCTCTGGGTGGATGGGGATGCAAAGGTAATCTGGAGGGCCACAATGGCTAGCTGAGTGAGGGGTTTGGATAGCTCTTGGAATTTAGCCGTTGTACACTTGTCAGAAGTTACAGCTGGAGGAATTTTTTTTAAAAGGAATAACCCTGCCAGGTTTTTCCAGTAGGACGAGTGCAGTTGGCTGCTGATTGTCAGGTGCGGATTATTTATTATTCATCAGAGGTAACCTGGGCCTTTTGTTCTCTTCCTACTCTCTTAGGTACCAGCCTCCTTTTCTTCATCTACTTTGTCCTGGAGAGTCATCAGGGACAGTGACCTAAGTAAAAGTTTCAGCCATTGTATTTTTTTTTTAATTGTGTTACTTGAGAGAAAGGGGTGGAGGAACTTGGATGTAATAATTAAGAAGAGCTTTTTAAGAGAAAGGCAGATTATTGGAAGTGACAGAAATGTAGCCTGAACTGTATTAGTCAGAAGAAAGGAATTTATTTATTTATTCATATATTTCATTGATTATGCTATTACAGTTGTCCCATTGTGTCCCCTCTTTATTCCCCTCCTCCCAACACCACCCCTTCCACCAGCATTCCCCCATTTTAGTTCATGTCCACGGATCATATAAGTTTTTGGGCTTCTCCATTTCCCATACTATTCTTAACCTCCCCCTGTCTAGTTTGTGCCTACCATTTATGCTTCTTATTCCCTGTACCTTTTCCCCCATTTTCCCACCTCCATCTCCCCCCTGATAACCCTCCATGTGATCTCCATTTCTGTGAGACTATTGCTGTTCTAGCTGTTTGCTCGGTTTGTTTTTGTTTTTTTAGGTTTGGTTGTTGATAGTTGTGAGTTTGTTGTCATTTTACTGTTTGTATTTTTTATCTTTTTCTTAGATAAGTCCCTTTAACATTTCCTATAATAAAGGCTTGGTGATGATGAACTCCTTTAGCCTGACCTTATCTGGGAAGCACTTTATCTGCCCTTCCATTCTAAATAATAGCTTTGCTGGATAGAGTAATCTTGGATGTAGGTCCTTGCCTTTCATGACTTGGAATACTTCTTTCCAGCCCTTTCTTGCCTGAAAGGTCTCTTTTGAGAAATCAGCTGACAGTCCTATGGGAACTCCTTTGTAGGTAACTGCCTCCTTTTCTCTTTCTGCTTCTAAGATTCTCTCCTTATCTTTAATCTTGGGTAATGCAATTATGTGCTTTGGTGTGTGTTTCCTTGGGTCCAACTTTTTGGGACTCTGAGCTGCTTGGACTTCCTGGAAGTCTATTTCCTTTGCCAGATTAGGGAAGTTCTCCTTCATTATGTTTTAAAATAAGTTTTCAATTTCTTGCTCTTTCTCTTCTCCTTCTGGCACCCCTGTGATTCCGTTGCTGGAACATTTAAAGTTGTCTAGGGTGTTCCTAAGCCTCTCCTCATTGTCTTGAATTCTTGTTTCTTCATTCTGTTCTGGTTGAATGCTTATTTCTTCCTTCTGGTCCAAACCATTGATTTGAGTCCTGGTTTCCTTCCCTTCACTGTTGGTTCCCTGTACATTTTCCTTTATTTCACTTTGCATAGCCTTCACTTCTTCCACTATTTTGTGACCATACTCAGCCAATTCTGTGAGCATCCTGATTACCAGTGTTTTGAACTGTGCATCTGATAGGTTGGCTATCTCTTGGTCGCTTAGTTGTATTTTTTCTGGAGTTTTGATTCGTTTTTTCATTTGGGCCATATTATATTGTCCCTGTGTGTAGTATGTAGTAAGGCGTGGAGCCTTAGGTGTTCACTAGGGCAACCCACTTGGCTGCAGTTGTGATGCTGTATGTGGGGGAGGGGTATGAGAGGGGACCCTGTTGGCTCTCCTCTGCTTTCAGTCACTTCCCAATTACCCACAAGCAAATTGGGCTCTTGTGGTGCTGGTTCCCGGGTGGGTGGTTTTGTGTATGTTCTAGGACCCTGTGGGTCTCACCAGCAAACTCTCCTGTGAGGCTGGGAGTTTCTCCTGCTGCCTCAACTCCCACAAGTTTTTTAGTCAGAGGTTTTTGGGAGTTCATTTCCTCGCACTGGAACCCTGGGTTGCAGTCTGTCTTGCTCCCCAGTTGTTCCTCCCAGTTTATCCACACGCAAATGTGGGACTGCCCTGTCTGTGAGCTGCCACCCTGCCTGTCCCGGTCCTCCAGCCGCTGCCTTG